>CM071866.1:36127521-36138099 GCA_036759665.1 Gynandropsis gynandra
GGTATCTTACATCACACCTCTTGTGTGGATACTCCTCAGCAGAACGGACGCGTTGAAAGGAAACATCGTCACATTTTGAATGTTGCTCGTTCTTTGCGGTTTCAAGCCAACCTACCGATTGATTTCTGGGGTGACTGTGTGCTCACGGCTGTCTATCTCATCAACCGGACCCCCTCACAGCTTCTGAACGGCAAGTGTCCTTACGAACTCTTGTTCTCTAAGCCGCCCTCTTATGAACAATTGCGGGTTTTCGGTAGTTTGTGCTTTGTTCACAAGAAATCGTCTACAAAGGACAAATTTGCTGAGCGGAGTCGGAAATGCATATTTCTTGGCTATCCGGATGGAAAAAAGGCTTGGAGAATGTATGATATTGAGCAAGAGGAATATTTGGTTTCTCGGGACGTCATCTTTCATGAGGATATATTTCCTTTTGCTACTACGACTACACCAATCACAACATCCCGTCCGAAACCAGCTTATATGTTATCTCCTTTGCCGGGTCAAAGTGATGATTTCTTCGGGTACTACAAAGAATCGGAACCAAGGGGGAGCACCACGGCTCCAAGGGGGAGCTCACCGACTCCACCCGAGGAACACACGTCCGTAGAGGTGTCTCGCGTTGCTGTACTCGACACGTCACCTCCCTCTCCAGTTGCGTCCCCCGTGTCTGCACCATCTACAGTTTCTCTGCCGCCTTCTTCTACTGCACCGCCCGCAGAACCTTTGGGTCGTGGACACCGACGCAAACAGGAATCTGTGCTCCTACGTGATTATGTTAGGAGTGTAACTACACCCCCTCTCGATCACACTCTTCCCGTCCTTCGCTCCGTGTCCTCAGGTTCGACTCCTTATCCCCTATCACACTATGATACTTGTGCATCTTTTTCGTCGCAGCATCGTGCGTTTCTGTCTGCAGTTACAGATACTACTGAGCCACATACCTATAATGAGGCCATTAAGCATCCGTTATGGCGTAAGGCAATGGAAGAGGAGATTTCGGCTTTGGAAAAGAACGACACGTGGTCATTACAATCCCTTCCTCCGGGGAAAAAGACCATAGGGTGCAAATGGGTTTATAAGATCAAGTACAAGTCGGATGGAAGCATTGAACGATACAAGGCACGTCTTGTTGTTTTGGGGAATTTACAGAAGGAAGGCATTGACTATAATGAGACATTCGCTCCTGTAGTCAAACTCACTTCGGTTCGGACGTTTTTGGCCGTTGCCGCGATACAGAACTGGGAGGTACATCAGATGGACGTTCATAATGCCTTCTTGCACGGAGATTTGGACGAGGAAGTCTACATGCGAGTTCCTCCGGGTTTTTCTTCGTCCGGTTCTACTTTGGTATGTCGGCTACGTAAGTCACTCTATGGACTTCGTCAGGCTCCTCGCTGTTGGTTCGAGAAGCTATCTACGGCTCTTTTGGATTTTGGTTTCACAAGGTCTTACGCTGACTACTCCATTTTCACCTACACGGCTGGTGCTATTCGGATGCATGTTATTGTTTATGTGGACGATCTTCTCGTTGGGGGCAATGACATCACAGCCATCACCAAGTTCAAGACCTATATGAGCCAATGCTTTCACATGAAAGACCTTGGTCCTCTTAAGTATTTTCTTGGCATCGAAGTAGCTCGCTCTCCTAGCGGTATTTACTTATCTCAGCGCAAGTACGCTTTGGATATTATCTCAGAATGTGGTCTTCTTGGCTCCCGCCCTGCTCAGACACCGGTAGAGCAGAATCATCAGCTCATATCATCCGACGCCGACTTGCCCGAGGACCCGGAACCATATCGACGTCTCGTAGGTCGCCTGGTATATCTCACACATACTCGGCCTGATCTTACATATATTGTTCATGTTTTGGCTCAGTTTATGCAGCGGCCTAATCAAGACCATTGGACCGCGGCTCTTCGAGTTGTTCGCTACTTGAAAGGCACTCCTGGACAAGGCATTCTTCTACGTGCGGACAGTCCCCTCTCCCTCTCGGCATTTTGTGATTCGGACTGGGGATCATGTTCGTTGTCTCGACGTTCTCTTACGGGGTACATTGTTTTTCTTGGAAGCTCTCCTATCTCGTGGAAGACGAAGAAACAGACGACCCAATCGTTCTCTTCGGCAGAAGCCGAGTATCGTTCGATGGCTTTTACGTGCAGGGAACTCAAGTGGCTTCGTGAACTCCTTCGGACGTTTGGCGTTATGGTTCCCGCTGCACACTTATCTTGTGATAGTCAGGCGGCGTTGCACATCTCGGCGAATCCCGTTTTCCACGAAAGGACGAAGCATATCGAGATTGATTGTCACTATGTGCGTGATGAAATCAAGGCAGGACACATTACAACAACACATCTTCGTACGACAGAACAATTGGCGGACATCTTCACCAAGGGTCTTGGACGTAAACAGTTTGATTATCTTCTTCGCAAGTTGGGCATTCGCAATCAGAGTCCTTATTTCCATAGTTACGCATTAGGAAAGAGTCCTTATATTGCTCACATTGTACATGTATATAAACTTCTCTATGCATAATAGAAAACCTAGACGGTTGTTTTACATTTTGTCAAAATATGAGATTAGGACGTATAAGCAGCTTATATTATATATATATGTATATACAAATAGTACGAAAGTATATTATATTACTTATATTTGAATAAATACAAAAATGTTGAAAATAAATATAGAAAAACTTGACAAGGTAAAAACGTTAACTTTAATACATATATATATCAATATAAAAAATATAGTTCATAGAAACGTGTGGGTATTCTTCTTAATTATGGGGGTCTTTTTCTATTTTAGTTTTTGTTTTTTTTTTTGTGGTTATGTTAATTTTGTTGAGTATTTTGTTGTCGTATTTGAAAATATGAACAAATGGGCTTAAAGATGATAAAGAAGGGCTTAAAAAGGCTTTCTATAAAGGAAAAATGGGCATTTTTATCAGCCCACAATTTAGGATTCGATCGATTACCAAGACACGTGGCATATCTGTCATTAATCTATAGTCACCGCCACGTGATCCTATCAAATGCTACAGCCTGAATAATCTAGCGCCTCCGGTTTATACTTCTAACGGTTTTACTGTCGCCGTCGGTTTAACCCTCTCTTTTAGTTTCCTCCTTCTTCGTCTTTGCAGAACCCTAGACTCAGGGTTTAACTCTTCCATGGAGAAACAACTTCAGCAGCCAATTTGCGGCCAGGAGGCTCTGGATCTTCTCAACTGCGTCACGGAAACGCCGTTCGAGCAAGAGAAATGTCTCCGCCTCTTGCAGTCTCTCAGAGAATGTGTTCTCGCTAAGGTCCGTTGTCTTCTCTTCGTTTTTAATTCGAACATGAGTATTTTTATTTCGGAATATGTTCCATCGTTCGTTGATTTTACCGGGAAAATTCAATTGTGAGAGATTGTTTCGGTGACTCTCAAAGATCTGTGGATCGGAATTTGGATTACTAGATTTTCGTTTAGGTGATATGATTGCTCGTCGATATCGTATGCTCTAGATTCATCTTTTTTCAAACTGTTGGATTTAGGTCTTATCGCAGTTATCACTAGGCAATGTTGCATTGTGCATAAACCTGCATCATACTTAGCACAGAACATCTTAAGGTTTCTGTTTTGTCTTTCCCAAGAAAACTTGCTTACTTAGCAGCGTACATTTGAGGGCGGACCGTACATCTCCGTAGCGGATTGAACTGAGATAACTTGTTGGTTTGTCGTCAAATATGTGCGTCTGTACAGCTAAATCATGATAATCAGTGTTTACAATGCTGCCTTGATCTTACATTTTCCTTAAATCTTGAAAAACTTTTGATGATCTGGGAGATGAAAGAGTTTCCGTATCTTGAAGCGATGCTATTGGTTGCTCAACTTCTTTCGAGGAAAATGTGGAATATTCTTTTAGCAGTATCAAAATTTCGTTGTTCTGTTTTAGTCCTCTAGAAACAAAGATAGGTATCCCCCACTACCTTTATCTTCTCCCCATTTTGTAAACCACGAGTTTTGTAGCTCTAGTTGTTTCAGAATACATGTGAAGACATGTTAACATATACTACTCTTAGTTGAGTTAGACATGCAGAGGGTCTGTGTCATTGGTGTTTCCTTGGCTCTGTCCGAAATGGATTCCACAGGTAATAGAATCACACAGGCAGAAACTTTGTTTGAAGGTTTTATGAATTGCGCAAAACAATGGTTGGAGCATAAAAATCTTTGTAGAGGGTTCAATACATTTTTTGCGTTTAATGCATTATCGTTTACAAATTGTTTTTTGTTTTTTCTTCAGAGTAGAAACATTTACATGGTTATTGTTCTTGTGACAGAAAGTGAAGAAGTTTTCGGTACCAAGTCAGGACAATGAAGGAGCAGCTTCAGCTAGCAAGAGACCCTAACAAAATTTGTATACACTCACTCTCGGGGGTAAATTTTCATATTCTAAGCACATGGAATTCAATAGATGCATTTAATATAATAATACTATAATATTAAACTACCCCTGTAAGGACATGTTTGCTTTCAAAGTTCATAAACTATCCCACATAAGTCAGAGCGACGTTGAAAAATTGCACACATCTCGAGGATGGAATACATTCGACTGAACAGGGCTTATTCTTTCATAGTTAACAAATCAAGAGATTGCATGTAACTCTTCTTCAGCGTTCAACAAAATTTTGTAGAACTAAGTGTGATGGACAATTACAAAAATCAAAACGAAGATTTTAGGATCTCTTCAACTGTACATACGCATCAAAAGACAATGGAGGCATATTTACATCTCAAAACTTTATCTCTTACGTAACGTTTTTTTTCCTAAATAAGAAGGGGAAAAGAGAACAATCCCTAGAGTACCACCAAGTTAAGGTCACAACATAACAGAGCATGGTAGCAAGAGATTCAAGCTCTTAGAACAGTCTTACAGGTCATCCTGGAAAATCCAACTGCAACCGCTATCTCTGGCCAGCATCTGTGTAGATTGTGCTATTAGCACTCCTCTTGACGCTTCTTACTATTACTACTAGGACTATTGCTACTGCTACTACTACTCTTCCGTTTACAGTATGGACCTCCTTAAGAGCAAACACCCTAACATAGACGAACCTCTATTTCATAATCTATGACTTTCACGTTTAGATTAAACCCAAAATCTCTGTACCTTTCTTGGTCTCGAAAACATCCCTTTGCTTAATTCCTCTCACGTTTCTCACAGATTCCAAGCCTGCTCACTAATTTTGGCTCTTTGTTCTCCCCTTACAGAGGATACCAACCAGACTATACTTTGAGGCCTTGGGTTATGCAAAGTGAGTGATGACCTTGGCTTCTGTAAGTGACTCAGACCAACTGCAGGAGTTTGATAGACCCACTTGAGTTAGCTGCAATAACCATATTCGATCTTTTTCTCCAGCAGACGCTTGACACAAATAGGCCGTTATCATCATCAATGTCTTTACCCGAAATGGGATCAATTGAACCAAACTTGTAGGAAGTGATGGGCATTGGCAGAGATCGGTGATAAGCATAAACCTGATGATGAACAAAACACAATGGAATCATTTATCTCAATCAAATGGATTGAGAGAAGCATTGCAATTATAGTAACATGATTATTTTTGGTATAACACTACACAATAAGAATGATGATTGAAGATCCTCAGAAGAGGAAGTTTGTTCTTAAAAAATACTTATTCATCCAACATTAGATATCTCATATGAAGAAATCTTAACATAGGTGGGTTTCCTAGATTAGCTCATCAATGGAGTGAAGATTTTCATTAATACATGGGAAACATTAGTCACATGGATAGAGTACTTGTCGAATAGGGAAGAAGTATACCCTAAGGATACTGAATAAGCTAAGAATCAAAGTCTCTCAATACATGCTATTGTTTGGTTCTACCGCTATTTGATGATATGCACCAGGTGAAGATTGACAAATTTAGGAGTATCAAGATTATCCCGAGTTCACAGAGGGGCATACCTCATTTGTCTCTGAGCCACAAGCTATATACCCATTGGCAGTTGACATTCCGACAAAGTTCTGCAAAAAGCAAGGTTGTCATAATTATCCATGATGAAAATAACAGAAAATCTTGTGAGGTTTACAAGTAAATTCCAACACTTGATTACGGACCTTCTCATTGGCATGACCAGAAAATGTTAAGGCACAAGCATTTGTGGAGAGGCCATTAGGAGTGGTCCTCTTAAGATCCCAAAGCTTTAACGTGTTATCGGTTGAGGCAGTGACAAGGGTTTCGTGATCCAAGAATTTCACATAGCTAACTGCTTTGTTGTGTCCTGACAATATGCACCAAGGACCTCTTAAATTGCGCAGATCGTAACAGTAGGTTCTGTAATCTGCTGATCCAAAGGCCATTAAATGAGAGGAGTGAGGAGAAAATTGAACACAACAAACATTTGCAATGTTTTTGATTGTTCCTCCGCAGTTCCTCTGCACAAATTTTATGCAAAAAAAAACAAGAATCGGGAATTAGCCAATAAGACTAAAAACACAGATTATTAACATGAAATCTCAATAGAAATGAAAGCAAAATATACAAAAGCGTGTAGAGGTGTAAGGAATAGCATGCCTCATTAATGTTCCACAGCTTCACCGAACAATCATCACTTCCGCTGGCTAGTTTTGTTGGGCTCGCTTGAGAAAAGTCAACAGACCAAGCCCTCTTCTCATGCTCTATGAAATGTGAAATCGTCTGTCCCGTTGTCACATCCCACAACTGGATCCATCACAAAATATATGCACTCATCAGACTGAAGGAATCTAATGAATAGCAGTAAAGTGAGTCTGAATAAAACCTTAAGAGTTCAAGTACCTTCACAATACCATCATAATCAGAGGAAGCTAGGTAATTCCTGATATAGCTGTTCCAGCAAACACAGCTAAGCTTTGATCTATTCGGCATTTCGATGGCTGGATAATGGATATCAACAGAATCTTTGAAAATGGAATTAAAATCAAATATCTTAATCTTCTTTGATACACCCGCTGAGGCAAAATAATCTTCGTCTCGGTCAAAACTCAGAGAGCAAATCACATTAGCAGTGTTGTTGAACTCACCAGTCCTCAGCTCACCTCGTATTTCAAACTTACTATATCGAGCATACTTGCACAACCCATCAAAGAATGCTCCAATGCGATCATTTGAGTGTTGAATCTCCATATTTTCTAGATTAGAATTACAGTTGTCACTATTTCTCAGCAAATCTATATCTGGGCGAGCGGCATAGTTTATTTCTGGGAGATGGGCATGCGTCCTTGCTGAAAAATAAGTGCTTTCAAGATGTTGAATGTTCTTAATCAGTCTCATTTCAGGTTCGTTCGAAGCAGGAGGTGAACTAGAAACTTCCTCAGTAGACACAGGCCTTATAGCAGAACGTCTTCTACAAATCTCTTCGATATCTGCTTCTATGCACACAATTTCTTCCATCAGATTAGTGGCCTGTTTTTGCTTTAGCTCTTGGGCAGAAACAAGAAAATGCAGCAGCAATTCAGATTCAGTGTCTTCTAATTCGATAGATAAAGATAAGCCTTCAGCGTACTGATCCTTAATTCCATTTACCACTTCGGATTCTACGATCTCCCTGATACAAACAACATTGAATTTCTTACGAACCTCTAATGG
Source organism: Gynandropsis gynandra (assembly GCA_036759665.1). Lineage (NCBI taxonomy): Eukaryota > Viridiplantae > Streptophyta > Magnoliopsida > Brassicales > Cleomaceae > Gynandropsis > Gynandropsis gynandra. Next base: position 36,135,154 of record CM071866.1, read on the forward strand.
TCAAATCAATTCTTGTTACCAGATTGAGTTCCCTTTGATAAAACTTATAGCCTTGCATGCTTTCTAGAACTTGAAGATTAATGTAGCTAAAGAGTTTGCATCACCTGGTAGTTGGCCTGCATGGAGGTTCTGGATGAAGTAGCCATAGACAAAATCCCGCTTCCTTTGGATTCTCTGATAAAAAGTTCGGGGGAAGAATCCGATGACGGATATCAGACATAGCAGCCTCACGTGCTCTTTCAGAGTCGAAATGATTTAATAGCTGAAGTAAGAATCCGACTTAGTATAACAGCAATAATTATTAGTACGACCAAGGGATCAATTCGCCCTAAGAGCCAAGCGATCAAACATGAAGTTGACTATGGTATAAACAATAATGAACATGCAACAACATATAGCCTATGTAATAATCCATGACATAGAGGTATGCACTTGTTTGAGCAATGCCTATTTACATGAATCAAACTCATGAAGGAGTTGTAAACGGTGAACATAAAACGTTGCAATATACATCTATTATACAATTCAGAAAGCAAAAAATGACCTATTTCTGCAATCATCAAGCTTAGCTCATACATACAATGCTACTTGAGAACATCATGTCATGTGGAATATACTGAAACATGTCAACAATCAGGGAATCCGCAATCTAACGATTTCAACTCATAGACATGTTTCAAAGCATGGACCAGTAGGCATGCAGAAATAATGACAAGTGCAATTAAAAAACACTTCTCCATACCTCAAAAAGAAGAATACCCAAACTATATATGTTTGAAGACGCTGAGCACATGTCCCCGTTGAGCTCCTCAGGGCTTGCATACCATTTCTCTTCTAACTGCCTGGTCATGGAAGTAAAAGCGCGGAAAGCCGTGCTAGATTGAATTTGGCCAGACCTGATAAACTCTTCGTTGCCATCATTTTCAGATCGGATATTAGCGCCAACTCGTCGAAATATAGGCCATTGACTAGAGCTAGAATGATCACTTGACTTCTGCTTCTTCAAAGGAATAGAGATACTAGAAGGCAACCCCATATCCATTGGTCGTTTTCTAACAAGAGGATTGCCCATGTGGCTGGAAGTACCTTTCTCTGTGCTGCAGTCAAAAGATTGTTGTTGCAAGCCCGTACCCACATACTTGACCCCATTATCCTTCAATATTTTGAATAAAGACGGCCGTAGGTCAAACAAGACAACTCCTTGAGAATGAGAATGGTCCACAAAACCCACAATCTGCCTAAAGATATACAAACACTGAGCTTTATTCACTTTGTGGCGCTCTGACTTAAGCCACTCTCTCAAAGTCAAACCTTCGGCTCCACACCCTTTACGCGTCTCTGAAGTGTCAGCACAAGAAGATGGTTTACTGGCTTTTGATGACGAGCATGGTGAAACATCATAAGCTACCAAAGAGGTACTACTCGAAATTTTTATTGGAGCATTAGAAGCGACCACAGGATTACCAGAACTACTTGGACTTTGAGGCTCCAGACCAGCAGGATTATATCTATCATGCCGTGGACCTTTTAATATGACCCCTTTTCCTTTCAATGTTGTTTTAACAAAAAACTGAGAGAACCCGGATTGTGATAAGATCTTCGTCTTGATCCTTCCATCGGAAAATGCCTCTTCTGCTACAAAATCTTTGTCGGCATTCATCAAATATTCATTTGCTTCACCATGCTCAGAAGTGACGGGTTCTTGAGCCGATGACTCGAGTAAAGGCATTTTACCCGCATTTATCCGTGGAGTCACCTTGACGGTTTGCTGCTTACTATTAGAACTGGTACCAGGTGAACCACTCCCCGATGGAAAAGAATACTGAAACTGACCATGCCTATTCTCTAGTCTCTCTCTACTTCTTGATGTACCAACTATATCTATGCTAGATCCATCACAGTTTTTAACCATCAACTCTTCAACCACGTCATCAACATCATTTTTATTCTGCAGGCTAGAATATGGAGGGTTTTCTATATGATCCAAGGGACTGGCATTCTTACCTTCTAGAATTTCCGCAATTACACCAAATGAGCTACCAGGAGAACTAGTTTCTTCGTCTGGATGCACTTCTTTAGGTTCCAAAATCTCACAATTCTCGGGTTTAAGGGACTGCTCGCCATCTTTGAATTGAAAATGAGCAGCCTCGGCCTCATGAAGCCCAGTGACATCCTCGGTCACTCTTTCATCCATAATTCAGTATATCATCGGTATCACAACGTGCTGCAAATGTGAATTATCGCATTACATAAGAAGAAGAAACAGAGCAAACACAAAACAAAGTAAGTTCACAGCATGGACATGGGTTCACAGCTTCTGCCTCTCCATAGGAGATAAACCTTAACAAAAACACCTTGAGAAGATTATCAACAAACATCATACAAACTGAGTCTCAGCTGTTTTCGATAATCTAGTCAAGGACTAACATGTCTTGAGTTATACAACTTCTTCAGCAATAGACACAAAGAAAACAACACTAAACCACCAAAGAGGTTTAGCTGATGATACAAGAACTGCCCGCAGGGTTTAACGACTCATACTCGTACAATATGCAAATCCAACCCAAAAAACAAATCAGCCCACCCGAATAAATTTTGATTCAGAGCTCATGTTGACCTATCACCTCATAAGCAGCTTCAGTTTAGCAATACCAGAAGTTTTTAGGGTTGAATCAAAAGAACCCTAGAGTAAAATACACGTGCAAATACTATCACGAGTCTCTACCCCAAAGCGAAATCTAAATTGTAATTGAACTAAAAAAATCCCATTTCCGACAAGTAGAAAAATATCTTCAAATAATCCAAACGAACAGTTGCACCAATCCAGGAGAAACAAGGACCATTTTTTCATACTAAGTGGGGAAAAAAAGAAGAAGCGAGAACACCCAAAAGTTCATCCGTAGAACCGTAAATCTTCTAACAAAAAGTCATTAAAAATTAGGGAAA
>CM071866.1:36138222-36151639 GCA_036759665.1 Gynandropsis gynandra
ACCAGAGAATCTTTTTTCACCTGTCTTTTCTCCGGCAGAGATGATTACGAACTAAGAAATTAAGAGCCGCAAGAGCAAAATCGACGAAGGTAATCATTGAAGAAATCTATCTATAGAAACACCCACAAAGTAAAAAGGAACCCACCGACATAACAAAGGCGGCGGCCAGCGAACAGCAAAGAAGCGGTCGGAGAAGAGATGTGAACAGCAAAAATCTCGACAAAACGACGGATTTTTTATTAAATGTCGATAATTTTTTCGAAGTGATAATAAAATTAATTTTTACTGTTTTTAGTTGAAATAAAGCCAATCATATATATTTTAATTCGGAAAAAAGTAATGATATGTGAACTAGTTAATTGCTATTATATCCAAATTTGTCTCTCTAGTTCTTCTGTTTACACATATGTCCTCACTAGTTTTAATATTCATATTAGTCTTTTATTTTGTTAGGGATAAACTAAAAAAAATTTTCAAAAATAACTTTTAATAAAAGAAAAATTATACTTTTAACTCATAAAAAATCCTTCAAAAATAATTTTTAATAAAAAAAACTCTGCACTTTTAACCCATAAAAAAACCTTCAAAAATAACTTTTAATAAAAAAAATCTTGCACTTTTAACTCATAAAAAAATCCTAAAATATTTTTTAAACCCTAATAACTCATAAAATAAAAACTCTAATAACTCATAAAATAAAAAAGAAAATGAAAAAAATTGAAATATTAATCCTAAAATTCTAATAACTATTTCTTGAAATTAAAAATAAAACTATATATTTTTTAAACTAAAATTTTGAAGATTAATTTTCTTGAAAACAACAAATATATCATTTAATTTATTAAACATATGAAACATTATAGTTTTATTTTAATTTCAAGAAATAGTTATTAGAATTTTAGGATTAATATTTCAATTTTTGTCATTTTCTTTTTTATTTTATGAGTTATTAGTGTTTTTATTTTATGAGTTATTAGAGTTTAAAAAATATATTAGGATTTTTTTATGAGTTAAAAGTGTAGGGTTTTTTTATTAAAAGTTATTTTTGAAGGTTTTTTTTATAAGTTAAAAGTGTAGGATTTTTTTTAATTAAAAGTTATTTTTGAAAATTTCTTTTGATGAGTTAAAAGTGTAGGAATTTTTTTTGATTAAAAGCTATTTTTGAAGGTTTTTTTTGAGTTTATCCCTTTTGTTATTAGATAGATTGCATCCAGGCTTCACGCGTGGATGGAATAATACAATATTTTGTATAAAGGCTTACTACATGTTGCGTTGGGTACATGTTTTTTGTACTACATAAATACAATTTTCAGTATATCAATCTACCAATAGCTATACAGGGTGACGTTTTTTAGGTCGATTAGACGCCATGGAATATTTCTTTATACACTATTTTTATAGTTTTTTTACTGTACACATTATTGTCCAATATAATAATTTTTAACATAACGGTTGTGCATGGTTAAAGAGATCGAGATAAATACAATCTAACTTTGCTTAGATTTTGTCTTAAATTTTTGTTGATTCATGATAAAACAATATACAATTGAAAGTTTTTTTTTGCTTTAATTTGAATGATAATATTGATTTTGGAGGTGTTAATAATATTTTTGGTATGAAATCTTTGTTTCCGGTTTTTGTGTATGTTATTATTTTACTTTTAATTATGTGATAGTCAAAATGTGTAATCTGCAATCTAGTTTCATTGTATAAACCCATGGCGTGATATTGGTTTTGCAGTAACATTATAGATATATCAATTTCAAGTTGTAAGCATTAGTTTGGGATGCCTAAACATTTGACGATGTTAAGGAATTCTATATTGTATGAGTCGTTATCTAATTCTGCGATGTTGTTCAATGAGAATAACGTGTTCGGGCTAAAATATTCAACGATGTTGCCAGACATCATTGGTAAAAGCATATTATTCATAGCATCAACAATATCGTTAGTTGGGCATAGTATAACTCAAGCTCGGAAGCATTTGATGTTAAGACAATGGTTGTGTTGACCTTCATACACGTGGTTTGTAATTGAAATATGAGATATTGCCCATCCATTAAAAGTAAATTTGATGGGATTTTTAATTAAAGCTTCACTGTTGTTAAGTTCTTCTATTCGACCATCACCTAATTTTAAATCCCATTCGGAAAATTGTTGTGTCTCAACTTCTTTATCGTATTCATGGACAGTTGCATGTTTTGGTGTAGTTTTAGGACATGACAATCGTTTCAAATGTATGAATAATTTATGCACGCTCGTACGATGTCATGTATATGGCCTTTCGATATCATAGGTAAGATTTGCCAAGAATTGCCTCCAAATGTTACTATCTTTCCACTGAAAGGTTTGGTCCGAAATTCTGCATTAATTGAATTCATTATATACCATTGGGGCTTCATCCCAAATCATAACTTTTATTTGTTTGATTAGTTCTTTGAGATATGTTTTTTATTTGATGCAACGTGTGGATTCTTCATTTATATCTATCGGTATTGCAAATCTTGAGTGTGTTGTCTTTCCACCCTCTAATAATAATAATGATGCAATACCACTCGAAACAACGCTTATAAACTTCAATCTTTTTGAAACCCACCATATCCATTCATCATTTGGGATCTTGTGGTAAAATCCTCCATAATCAAAATAAATTACTAACCACTTATTAGCTCCTTCAATATTCATCCTACACAACATTGTAGCACATGTTGTGAAACTACGTTGACATAAAATTTGCTATAATGTGCGACACGATGCAGATGGAACAATATTGTGGCATAACGTGTAATAAAACATTCTGCCACAATGCGGATGGTACAACATGTGGTACAACGTGATGAGGATGAGACTCCGTCCGAGACACCAATAACACATAGACCAACCACAAGGGCTAAAGCTAAGAGGATGAAGAACTTGTTCGCTCGAATGGTGGTGGAAGAACTTGCAAAAGAATACCAAGGACACCAAGAAACGCGAAGGGAAGCTTATGTAACTTGCTTACAAGTAGAAAAGGCAGATACGAGCAAGAAATTGGAGGATCAGACAATGATCGGCCAGGACGAGAAAAAGTTTGACCCAAACATTTTCTCTAGATCAATATACTTTAGTCTTGCAAATTTTAGGGTTAAGACTTATGTCGTGCTCGACCGAACCGCTCGGTCAAGCAATTTTATTGAGTTTTATTAAGTTAGTTTATTTTATTCAGTTTCCATTATTATTTGCTCCTTCGAAACACCTTGTATGACATTTTAACTAAGTTTTCATTAATAGAGATTGTTTTTTCTTTATAATTCTTGAGATTTAGCTATCAAAATCGTCAAGATATTGAGTACTTACCGACTTATCAACACTAAATCACAAGTGTTCTAGCATCGTCCGCTAAGTTTAGATTTTTCTAGTCGGATCATAGTTAGATTTTAAGACGTTATTTCTTAGGGAAGATAAGTTTCAGGTTACACTATCCAGTTTTTTAGAGGGTTTTAGCCCATTTTTATCCATGTAACATGAAAACATCACTCTAGATTCATATCAATTGGTATTAGAGTCATGTTTCTTACGTTAGTTTATCAAAATTTGTTTTTTGTTATTTGATTTATTATTAGTTTAATTTAGTTAGTTTTTGTCGCTTTAGAAGAAAAGAAAAAAAAATAAGAAATGAAAAGGATGAAAACAAAACAAAAGAAAGCAAAGAAGAAAAGAAAAAAAATAAGAAAAACAAAAAAAAGAAAGAAAATGAAAAATAAAAAAAGTATAAAAAAAGAGGAGAGATAAAAAAGGAATAAAAAAAGTTTTTAGATAGGAAATAAAAGTAGCGTAGATTAGTTATATGACATAGTGTCGACGTTATACATTTGTAGCGTTAAGAGTTAGTTTGAATTATTGGGATCTAAATATATCAAATTTTAAAATTTATATCTAGACTAAACATTTCGCAATAGTACGAATCATGTAGTACTTTGGTCGAACACAGTGACTAACAGGAATTTAAATTATTGATTTCATAAAAACTAATGTCATGATCAACAAAAAGGGTAATGGGTGTATCTAATATAAACAAGTAAAATAAATCACAACTACATATATATACAGCCGAGACGATATTTCTAGGTTAGAGAATTATCACACCTGAACTCATTAAAAATTATGAAAACTATAACTTAGTTTTTATCGGAAAATTCAATCACCTTAAAATGGATTTTTCTGCCCTTGTACTGCAAATCTGGATCTACAGGGTATCATAGTGTGAATCCTGCTATAGTATATAGCTTAGTGTCGCGAGTCTATTCCGAATCACGAGTCTTTTGCACGACCCAAGAGTATGTTTGACTCTCCTCTCGCTCCTTTCACTCTCCTTTGTGCCTAGAGTCATCCCTGATGTATAGGAAAAAACGTTCCTCACTTAAACAATTCAAAATCACAAGGAGTTTGATAAACTGCTCGGCCGCGTAGAAATCAGAGCTAACTTTGACTATTTCTCTAGGTTGCTCGACTGAGCAAAACACCACTCAGATTGAGCATTTCCACTGAAAGTTTGAAGCACTTGATTTCAAAATGCTCAACCGAGAATTTTAGTGCTCGGGCCGAACGTTTTGACTGTGTTTGCTTAGGATGTTCTTTTTCATGCTAGATGTCGTCATGTTTCTCCATAATGTGCTTCTTAGTCCCTATTACCTTAAAGATCACAAAATAACCCAAAAAGCATAAAAGAAACTAAAACAAACCAAAATAAAACCGAAACATAAGGCAAATAATAGAGAAAAATTGGTGTTTTTCAAGCGTCATAATTCAGTTTGAATTTATTGGGAATTCACTTCAAGTAGTTCTTGAGTTCTAAACTAAATAAAAAAGGAGAATCGAGGAAAGATAGGAGAAAACGTGAAAAATTGAGCGAAACAATTTTTGAAAGATCATGAGCTTCGTTCATCTTCTCTTTCTTTCATCTTTTCTATTTCATTTTTCATTCCAATGTCTAGTTGTGGGTACCATCGCGATGAACCACCAAGGGGTGAAGAAACCCCTCAGTTGCAACCATAATTTCAATTGATGTTATACAAATTCAGATGCACGATGCATGAATTTGCTACTACCAACCCACGACATGGTCGAGTTGAAGTAGTAGCACGTGGATAGCCACAACGTAGGAGACCAATGCAACTCATAATCTATGCCCTCTAGACATGAATGACGATGAGTATGTTGAGGTGTTAGACGAGAAATATGATTGTCCTATAGGCAAAACCAACGCATGAGGGATCGAACCAATGATGATATTAGCAGTATTAAGATGAAGATTCCTACGATCATTGGTTGAAGTGATGAAAAATCTTATTTGGAGTGGAAGGAGAAGACATAGATGGTTTTCGACTACCATCAATACTCCAAAACTTAAGAAGGTGAAACTGACATCAATCAAGTTTAGTGACTACGCACTGGCGTAGTGGGATCAACTCATGCCTTATCAAAGGCGTCTTGGAGATCAGGCTATCATAACTCGACCGAGCGATTTTACTGAGTTTTGTTAAGTTAATTTATTTTATTCAGTTTCTATTATTGTTTGCTCCTTTGGAACCCTTTGTATGTCATTCTAACTAAGTTTTCATTAATAGAGATTGTCTTTTCTTTCGAATTATTAAGATTTAGCTACCAAAATCTTCGATTTTAAGACGTTCTTTCTTAGGGAAGGTAGGTTCCAAGTTCTACTATCCAGTTTCTAAGGTTTTCAGCTCGTTTTCATCTATCTAACAAGAGAACATCAGTCTAGATTCATATTAAGTGGAATTAGAGTCGTGTTCTTATGTTACTTTATCAAATTTTGTTGTTTGTTATTTGATTTAGTATTACTTTAGTTTAGTTAGTTTTTTATCGTTTTAGAAAGAGAAAAGAAAAAGAAAATGTAAGAAATAAAAGGGATGGAAACAAAACAAAAAGAAAGCAAGGAAGAAAAGAAAAAAAATAAGAAAAATCCACAGAAAGAAAGAAAATGAAAAATAAAAAAAGTAGAAAAGGAGAGAGGAAAAGATAGAAAAGGAATAAAAAAAGTTTTTAGATAGGAACATAGTGTCGATGTCATACACTTGTAGCGTCAAGATTTAGTTTGAATTTATTGGGATCTAAACATATCAAGTTTTAAAATTTATATTTAGACTAGACATTCTGCAATAGTACAGATCATGTAGTACTTGGGCCGAACATAATGAGTAAGAGGAATTTAGACGATTGATTTCACATAAAATATGATAATAAACAACAAAAAGGCTGATGGGTTTATCTAATATAAACAAGTAAAATAAATTATAACTACAAATATATAGGAGAGACAATGCTTTCTAGGTTAGAGAATTATCATACATGAACACATTAAAATTATGAAAAGTGTAACTTAGTTCTTAATGGGGAATTCAATCATCTTAAAGTGGATTTATCTGTCATTGCAGTGCAAAGCCGGATCTACCGGCTCTCACAGTGCAAATCCTGCTCTAGTATATAGCTTACTAGTGTCATGAGTCCATTCCGTGTCACGAGTCTTTTGAATGACCTAAGTGTCTTTTCCGATTCACCTCTATCTTCTTTTTCTCTCCTTTGTGCATACAGTCGTCACCAATTTATAAGAAAACTGTTCATCACTTAAACAATTCAAAAACACAAGTTTTTAGAAAGTCTGGTAAACTGCTTGGCCGAACAGAAATCGAAGCTAACTTTAACTACTTCTCTAGGCTGGTCGACCGAGCAAAACACCGCTCGGGTCGAGCGTTTCCACTGGAAATTTTGAAGCATGCGATTTTAAAAATGCTTGACTGAGCATTTTAGTGTTCGGACCGAGCGTTTTGAGTGTTTTCGCTTAGGATGATCTTTTTCATGCTAGATGTCGCCATGTTTCTCCATAATGTGCTTCTTAGTCCCTATTATCTAAACGATTATAAAATAACCCAAAAAGCGTAAAAATGAACTAAAAAATCAAAATTAAATCAAAACATAAGGCAAATAATAGAGCAAAATTGGTGTTTTCAAGCGTCATAATTTAGTTGTAATTCATTAGAAATTCACTTCAAGTAGCTCTTGAATTCTAAACTAAATAAAAAACGATAATCGAGGAAAAGACAAGAGAACAAGTAAAAAATTGAGCGAAATAGTTTTTGAGAGATCGTGAGCTTTGTTCATCTTCTATTTTTTTATATTTTCTATGTTTTTCATTCCAATGTCTAACTGTGGGTGCCATCACGATGAAACGCCAAGGGGTGAGGGAGCCGCGCAGTTTCAACCATAATTTCAATTGACGTTGTACAAATTAAGATGCATGATGCAGGAATTCACTACTATCAACCAACTACATGGCCGGGTTGAAGTAGTAGCGCGTGGATAGCCACAACTTCGGAGACCAATTCAACTTATAATCCATACCCTCAAAACATGAATGAGGATGAGTATGATGAGATGTTACACGAGAAGTATGATTCTCCCATGAGGTAAAACCAACACGTGAGGGATCAAATCAATGATGATATTAGCAACATTAAGATGAGATTCCTACATTCAATGGTCGAAGTGATGCAAAATCTTATTTGGAGTGGGTGAAGAAAAGACATAGACGGTTTTCGAATATCACCAATAATCTGAACTTAAGAAGGTGAAATTGGTATCAACCAATTTTAGTGATTACGCACTGGCGTAGTGGGATCAACTCACGCTTTACCGAAGACGTCTTGAAGATGATTCTATCATCACTTGGGACAAGATATGTACCATAATTCGGTGTTGATTTGTGCATTCTCACCATCATCGTGAGGTCAATCATCGTCTAAGGTAATTGGTGCAAGGTAGTGGAGCGTAGAAGACTACTTCAAGGAGTTAGACTTTATGATGATTCGGGCGAACATTGAGGAAGATCAGGAGGTAACAATTGCTAGTTTTCTATGCGGTCTAAAATGTGACATACATGATTGTGTGGAATGTCATTATTATATGGACATGGACGAATTTTTGTATCTGACAGTAAAGATTGAGAAACAACTGAAGAGAAATGACAAAACATTCTAAAGGTATGACAAGTCTTCTAAATATCGACCTGAAGCTAATCGATTGGTAGACCAAATATTGGAAACAAAGCTGAGAAAAAAGTGGAACCACGACCTAAACAAATATCTACCACTGACACAACCTTAAAATACCATGATAATCATTGTTTCAACTGCCAAAGTTGGGGTCACTTTGCTTGGAATTGTCTGAACAAGAATGCTATGATAATACGAGCTAATGGAGGATATGAGGCTGCATCGGGAGAGGATGAGGCACACATCAGAGGTATGTGCCTGATTCATATGATGATTTTGAGGAGTATGAAGCAATAAAGGGTGAATTATTAGTAGCACAAAGAACCTTAAATATACAAGCTAAAGAAGTAGTCATTGTACAAAGAGAGAAAATCTCCAGCACGCATGGGCTTATCCGAGACAAAGTGTGCAACATCATTTTGGATGGAAGTAGTTGCATATATGTGGTTACTGTATCTCTTGTTGAGAAGTTAGGATTGATTACCATGAAGCATGTCGACCATACAAATTACAGTGGTTGAACGATTGTGGCGAAACCAATATTCACATTCAAGTGAATTGAGTTTAACATTGGAAAGTACGAGGATGAGATGCTAAGTGATATAGTTCCACCACTTGTTGGGATGACCAGGATAGTTCGATACTCGAGCACAACACAATGGATTTAGGACCAAGTACTTCTTTGACTTCAAAGGAGAACATGTTCGACTAGCTCTACTGACACTGAATGAAATATTTGAAGTTTAGTTGCAATTACTAAAGAACAAAAAGAAAGAGCCTTTTACGAGTGACCATAAATTAGGGGCACAATATAAGAAATGCCCTCTTAGGGCTAAAACACTTCAACACTACCCTCCTAAATCTGATGAAAAAAAAAATTGGAGAAAAGACATATGTCTGGGTCGGACTGGGTCGCTGGGTCGCAGGGTCGCAGGGTCGCAGGGTCAAACTGGGTCAAACTGGTCAAACTGGGTCAAATTGGGTAGAAGGGTCGCAGGGGGTATTTTGGGAATTTTAGCATTTATAAGGGTATTTTTGAAGCGGAATTTTTTTTTTCGGGAAGGGTATTTTTGAAGTCTTTTAGCCCTACAGGGGTATTTTTGATAATCCCCCTAAATTAGGGGTAGGCAAATTACCCGAGAAATTCGATCCGATCTGAAACTTGTCCCAAAATTGAGGAAAAAAATTTGAACCCACAGGTTCAGGTTTGGTTTGAGTAATAAAATTTTAAAACCATGGTTTCGAGTTGGAGTTTTTCATCTCATGGATGGGTATCCATGGATAATCGGATATATCTTTAAATTTTACAAATATACCCTTAAATCCTTTTGAAATTACTAACTTACACTAGGTAAAGGCGGAATATCAGAAATACCCTTATAGGGCTAAACCACTTCAAAAATACCCTTTCCCAAAATAATTATTAAATCCGAAAAAAAACTGAAGAAAAGACAAATTTGCCCTTAATGTTCGAACGTGGAAAAATGGAAGTTCGACAGTTTTTCGACGTGAAAAACTGCCGAAAACGAGAAAGCCGAACAGTTTTTCACCGTGAAACCTGTTTAAAAGTTGATAGCAAGAAAGAAATAAGTGATGTCGAACTTGAGAGGGAACGATTTGAAGTTGGCGAGAAGGAAAATGGCTAGAATCAGCAGCATCACTTCTATACCAATCAAAATCTAAAGACAATCAAGAAATTCAACACATAAGTTAGTTTTAAAGATTCTCAAATTATGTTCATACCTCAATAATTATTTTAAAATCATGCTATAAATTCAATTTATTCCTAAAAAATTATACAGATACGTATAAGAAAAAAAATAAAAAAACTCGAGTCCAAATTATGCAATCACTATCTCCAACATATTACGTTTTACAATTTCAATGATATTATTAACAAATATCATTGTTAGTTTACATTACATCTTATAAATCTATAGTTTAAATTTTTACAGTGAAAATTAGAATTCATGTGTTTGTATTGACCGAAACAAATATCAAATGTCATAAACATTTAAGAAATATACAAGATAATTATCACAAAATCGCGCAACACGCGAGTATCATCTAGTAAACAAAATAAAATATAACGTAAAAAATGGTGGCTCAGTCATCATTATTACAATAATAAATAACAGATAAATATTCATAAAATCTTAATATTATTGATCGGCGATTGAGTCCGCAAAATCATATAGTATAATATATTATATGCGGGACTTCCATGAGGTCTATATATTTTTTTTACTTGAAATCGAATCAAATCGAAACCAAAATCGATTGGAAATTGAGATCGTAAAAAATTAAAAATAATATATATAACGTATAGTATTGTATTTTCTTTTAATTAATTAGAACGATCATGTTGATAACGTGTTAAAAATTAATTATTAATTGATGTATATGTAAATATATGTTAAAAATATAAAACATATATTATATGAATATAATTGACGTAGTATAATATATATTATATGTATAATATTAATAAGATGTATATATAATTAAATATATATAATATTATAATATATATGTATATGTATGCATATTAATAGTATGTATTATGTATTATATAAATATTGATATATTAATACACGTGGTGTGTGTCTATATATATATTCTAAAAGTTAAATAAATATAAATATATATATTATTATAATAATAATAATATATAGAATAAAAGGAGGGAGAGGAGGGATAGAGAATGAGATTATGCTTTGGCGGAATATCAGAAATACCCTCAAAGGGCTAAATCACTTCAAAAATACCCTTCCCCAAATAATTATTAAATCCGAAAAATAAAAACTGAGGAAAAGACAAATTTGCCCTTAACGTTGGAACGTGGAAAAATGGAAGTTCGGCAGTTTTTCGACGTGAAACTCTGCCGAAAACGAGAAAGCCGAACAGTTTTTCGCCGTGAAACCTGTTTAAAAGTTGATAGCAAGAAATAAATAAGTGCTTTCGAACTTGAGAGGGAACGATTTGAAGTTGGCGAGAAGGAAACTGGCGAAGAGAGCACGAGTCAATCTTCAATGGCGTCAATAAGTGTAAGTAGTTCGATTTCTAGGGTTTTGCAAGCTTTCGAGTCACAAAATGGTTTATTGATTTGAAATGGGTGTCAGTGTCAGTGAGTCGGTTAGGTCGCAAGGGTCGTAGGAGTTGCATGAACATCTTCGCCTCCGTGAGTCGGTTGCGTCGCAAGGGTCGCCGTAGTTTCATGACCATCTTAGACTCAGTTTATTGATTTGAAACGGGTGAGTGTCAGTGTCAGTGAGAAGGTTAGGTCGCTATGGTCGTTTGAGTGTCGCGGAGTGTCTGAGGGTCGTTTGAGTCGTATGGGTCGCACACGTCGGTTGAGGGTCGCACGGGTCGATTGCGTCGCATGGGTCGGTTAGGTCGCATGGGTCGGTTGGGTCGCATGGGTCGGTTGGGTCGCATGGGTCGCTTAGGTCGGTAGAAGTATAATGTATTCGTAATTGGTCATTTTGCAGGAAAAATGGACTAAGAGGAAGGAGTGCGTGAGTGATGCTGATGCTGATTCTGATGCTGCAGTCCCTCTGACACTGGAGAAGAAATTAATAGGGGAAATAAGGAAACCCAATCTTCCGACACTGTTGGTGATTTTGCTTTTGAATTCCTTCGACGTCCAAATCCAGTGTCAAGAAACCTTGCTCCTGATGGAGTTCCACCAAGTAAGTAATATTTAGTGAAATTTGAGTTTGAGTGTCAATTTCCATCGAGACATATGTCGTAGGGTCGCATAAGCCGTAGGGTCGTTAGAGTCGTAGGGTCGCATAAGGGTCATTAGAGTTAGAGTCGCATGGGTTTCATATGTCGCATGTGTCACTGGGTCGCTAAAGTCAAATGGTCGCATGGGTCGCATAGGTCGCATTGGTCCCATTGGTCGCATAGGTCGCATTGGTCCCATTGGTCGCATAGGTCGCATTGGTCCCATTGGTCGCATAGGTCGCATTGGTCCCATTGGTCGCATAGGTCGCATTGAGTCCAAGAACCCGAAAAGAAGGTTGTTCAAGAACCCGAAAAAACGGTTGTTCAAGAACCTGAGGAGTTTGTGTGGAATCCCAGAGGATTAGTAAAGGGCTTGATAAGCCGATTTCCTACGTTCATTGAGGCTAGCGGTGACAAGTTGATTGGCCTACATTGGTTCCTGAAGGCACCTTGACATGAGCGGTGGTGGATATCTGAGCTAGATATTCCCCGGGGGCCAAAGTTTTGGGAGATTATATTAAAGGCCAACGCATGGCTTGAAGATGAAGTAAGTTTTTTTAAACCCTTAGTCTCACAGAGTTTTGTGTCATATGTATTCCTGTGTGTTAATTTTTTTTGCAGCAATTGGATGAGGCGTTGATGGAGTTGTCTTCTCGCTTGGCATCGGATCCCAGCGTGAATCAGAATTATTACGTTTGTCCTATTGCTTTCATGCAGACGCTCTCGATGTGGTCGTACGAGGATATGGAAACTTTGCCGGAAAAGCTTAGTCAGTTTTTGAACGCCAAGCCACCAATTAGTGATTATGAAGGTTTTATCTCGGTTCTAAACATTCCATCGGACAAAAATCGATGGGTAGGATGTCATTGGGTAGCCATCAAAGCGGATTTCAAAACCCGATGCATCACGGTATACGACTGCAGGATGAGCCTTAAGGAAACACATATCGATCCGGTGATTGAGAGGATAAGAAAAGCTGTCCCCAAGATGCTCATTCTCGGAGGGTTTCCTTCTTTGGCTTCTAGAGAAGATGAATGGAGGTATGTGTATTAGGATGGTCTGCCACAGAACCAAAGCGGGAATGACTGTGGTGTTTTCTCCTATAAATTCGTAGAAGCCTCGTTATCAAAGGATATGGATATGTTTCTTCGTATTTGCGACGACAAGGTTACTTCCATGCGTGAGAAGATGGCGGCTGATATATATAGTAATGGAGAACGTACATTTGAACCCGAAGACTAACTTGATATTTGGTACATTGTTTTTTTTACTGGTAGATGTGAACATTTGGTACATTGTTTTTTTTTAATATTTGGTACATTGTTTTTTCTATTATTTGGTACATTGTTTTTTTTATAATATTTGGTACATTGTTTTTTTTCTAATATTTGGTACATTGTTTTTTTTCTAATATTTGGTACATTGTTTTTTTTCTAATATTTGGTACATTGTTTTTTTTCTAATATTTGGTAAATTGTTTTTTTTTAATATTTGGTACATTGTTTTTTTCTAATATTTGGTACATTGTTTTTTTTCTAATATTTGGTACATTGTTTTTTTTCTAATATTTGGTACATTGTTTTTTTTCTAATATTTGGTACATTGTTTTTTTTCTAATATTTGGTACATTGTTTTTTTTT
>CM071866.1:36166967-36257890 GCA_036759665.1 Gynandropsis gynandra
TTGCCCATCACCCATATTGGTTCTTTCTCTATCCCTAGCTCATCGCATGATTCATATCTTCACCTTGATCATGTCTTATGTGTACCTACGATGAACAAGAACCTTATCTCCATTCAACAATTATGTCGGACTAATGGAGTTTCCGTGGAATTTTTTGATGATCATTTTCAGGTGAAGGATCTAAAAACGGGGGAGCGTCTACTTCACGGAAAGTCTAAAGATGGTGTCTATGAGTGGCCGATTCCCGCGTCTTCCACCCCTCAAATTGTGGCTCTCCATAGTGTCAAGACCACTTCGTCCGAGTGGCATTTTCGATTAGGTCATCCTTCGTTTTCCATTTTAAAGCATGTCGTTTCTAAGAACTCTTTACCGTTGTCTAAGTCAAATATTACGTCATTTTTGTTGATCACTACACCCGCTATACATGGCTTTATCCTCTCAAACAAAAATCCCAAGTTCGGGACATTTTTATCAAGTTTAAAACCCTTGTTAAAAAACAGTTCCAAACCGTCATCCGTACTCTCTATACCGATAATGGTGGAGAGTACATTGCCCTAGCATCTTTTCTCACTACACACGGCACTTCTCATCATACCACCCCACCTCATACTCCTGAACACAACGGTATATCTGAACGTCGTCACCGTCATATTGTTGAAACAGTTCTTTCCCTCCTTTTGGACGTATTCTTTCCCAACCGCGGTCTACCTCATTAACCGCTTACCCACCCCAATTCTCTCCTATGACAGCCCATACACTAAACTTCTAGGCACCTTCCCGAACTATCTTAAACTTCGGACTTTTGGTTGTCTATGCTATCCGTGGCTTCGTCCATACTCCACCCACAAACTCTCACCCCGTTCTAAACCGTGTGTGTTCCTAGGATACTCCACCACCCAAAGTGCCTACTTATGCCTTGATCCCACTCATTCTAGGATTTATACCTCTCATCATGTTGAGTTCCACGAAACAGTCTCTCCCTACTCAAACTACTCTCACTTTTTCGGTTCAACCTCCTCGGCCACAATTCCACCTTCCACCCCATGGTCACCACCGGTCTCTGTTGTTCCCTCGGGTCCTAGGCTGCTCTTGACACCATCCTCTTCCGTCACTCCTGAAACAGATCCTTCACCGGACATGCTCACATCTCATGCTTCCCCGGACATGACCTTTGTTTCAGATAGCTCAGCTTTGGACGTCCCTGCTCCCACGGTAAATGACCCTATTGTTTGTGGCAACATTCATCCTATGCAAACAAGAGGTAAGGCCAAAATGTTGAAGGTGAATCCCAACTGCTCCTATTCCGCTGTTCTCTCTGATCACGACATTGAACCGAAGACGGTCCCTCAAGCCCTTAAGGACCCTCGGTGGAGAAAGGCAATGAGCGAGGAATTTGACGCACTTGTCCGCAATGAAACCTGGGACCTCGTACCTGCCGAACACGCCTCGAACATTGTTGGTTGCAAGTGGATCTTTCGCATCAAACGCTTGCCTGATGGTTCTGTGGAGCGCTACAAGGCTAGACTTGTGTCCAAGGGTTTTACACAGCGACCCGGGGTGGACTTCTCTGAGACCTTCAGTCCCGTTGTTAAACCCGCTACAATCAGATTGATCTTGAGCCTTGCAATCTCCAATGGGTGGATTCTTCGCCAACTCGATGTCAACAATGCCTTTCTCCAAGGGATTTTAACGGATGAAGTGTACATGACACAACCTCAAGGCTTTGTTGATCATGATCGTCCTCACCACATTTGCAAACTTCGCAAAGCACTCTATGGTCTAAAACAAGCTCCCCGGGTGTGATATTCAGAACTCCGCGAGTTTCTCCTCGGCCAAGGATTTGTTAACTCTCTTGCCGACGCATCATTATTCATTCTCCGCAACTCTGAGGTAACCATATATGTTCTCGTTTATGTGGATGATCTTGTGGTCACAGGAAGTAACCCCACGGCAGTTCAACGATTCACTACCACCCTCGGAACTCGCTTCTCCATCAAAGACTTGGGCGATCTATCTTATTTTCTTGGCATTGAAGCAACATGGACTGCCTCTGGTTTGCTCCTCACTCAACGCAAATACGTCAATGATATCCTCGACAACGCACAATTTTCCGATGCCAAATCCGTTGCCACCCCGATGGCTCCGAGCTCTCGTCTTACCTTGTCCTCGGGCGACAAATTAGAAGATCCCACGGCTTATCGGACTCTTGTTGGCAGTCTACAATACCTCACACTTACACGATCGGACATCAGTTTTGTTGTCAACAGATTATCTCAGTACATGCATGCACCGACAACGGAACATCTACAAGCTGTCAAACGGGTACTTCGGTATTTGGTTGGAACATGGGATCGTAGTATTTTCTTCTCCACAGGCAATACTTCATCTCTCCATGCCTTCAGTGATGCAGATTGGGCGGGGGATCGTGATGAGTATATCTCTACAGGGGCATACATCGTCTACCTTGGTAACCATCCAATTTCATGGTCTTCGAAGAAGCAGAAATTCACCGCCGGCTCATCCACGGAAGCGGAGTATCGCTCTATAGCGGATACAGCAGCCGAACTTCGGTGGATCATGTCTCTCTTGACGGAACTTGGAATGTCTACGTCTGAGCCACCGGTAATATATTGTGACAACATTGGTGCAACATAATTGAGTGCCAATCCCGTATTCCACTCTCGCATGAAGCATCTTGCCTTGGATTACCACTTTGTTCGGCAACAAGTGCAAGGCGGCATCCTACGAGTTTCTCATGTCAACTCGTCTGATCAACTAGCGGATTTGCTCACCAAACCGCTCTCTCGTCAACCGTTCCTTTCACTTTGTCACAAGATTGGCATCACCGATGGTGCTCCATCTTGAGGGGGTATATAAGAAGAAGGGATATTTATGTAATTTTACGTTCATTAGGGTTTTCTAACTCTTGTACCTATATATACATCTTGTACTTATTCATTTTGAATAATAAGACAAAACATAAGTTCATAGATACAACCCTGGGGATAGACACAAGACTCAGTTTGGTGAAACATGATACACCGTGCATAAAGCCGGTCAACATAACGCTTGAGGTGTGGTGAAAAGAAATGCTCTTTTATGGTGACCAAGGTCTTCTCCACACCAAAGTGCCCCATGCAAGCTCGTCCATATGTTCCTTGAAGCACCAATTCCCTCATTATGATCGGTGCAATGCAATGCAAAATCATTAATCGCGGAAAAGGTAGCCATTGGCTATTTAGAAAGGTCCGCTAGCTCTTTCCTTGCACATTTGGAGTATCTCCTTGGGAAACAAGTCATGATAATTCTCCAAGACATTCGTGATCTCCGAGGAATACTTTGTTATACCTTGGACTATCACAACATCTTTATACACATAAATAACATCAGGCTTTGATTACTCAAAGCTTTACAAACAACACTGGCTTTAACATAAAAGTTTGGGTTGTCTTCACGGTTCAACTTTACTTGTATATAATGTACTTATGAAGGAGTAAAGGGTGCTAGTGTTACCTTCATTTTATTAAGGACAAAAGAATAGTAGTTCCTCCTACCATCATGTTTAACTCACATTTGAATTGACATGGTCGCTCTAATAGGATGTCTCCTTCTTGCATTGGCATGGCATCACAAAGTATCTTATCATGGTATTTTCCTTGAAGGGCATAAATACTTATTCGATTATCTTAAGCTCCCCTTGATTTTAGAGCCATTGTAACCTTTATGGATGTGGATGCTTCTTTGGATCCAAATCTATATTTTTCACGATATATGCACTTGTAGCCTTAGTACAAGAACCACTATCGATGATGAGCCTAGATACATTATTCTTAACGAGACATTTGGTGTGCAAGATTGTTTCGCGTTGCGGTATATCTTGAGGGTTCACGATTGTGCCCAAAACACGTCTTGTCACGAGTATACTTTTTGTGTATTCAATCTTGTCACTCTCATCTTGTTTCCGATTCTCCTCATTTAGAGACTTGTATTCTGCATAAGCAACAAGGATCATGACGCGGGGATTAGAGCAGTCTCGTTCTATATGTCCTACTCCGTTGCACTTAAGATATATTAGCTCACGGGTATGAAGTGATTTAAAATGAATTAATTTTTTACATTCTTCATTGACATCCTTTGATGTCTCAAGAGGTTCACTTTTGGAACGGTCGTCCATTCTTGATTTCTCTGTCATTCTTGATGGTTGTTATGGCGACCATTTGTGTTGTATCCTTCCTTGACTTGTTCCTTGCTTTACCTTAATAATTTGCTCAATTTGGATTGTGCATAATATCTGTCAAATTATGGTAGTTTTTTCTTTATACATTTCAAGCAATCCGTTCATTTAAACCATATAGAAATTGAGCCATTACACTTTTTTCATCTTCATCAATTTCTAGTCTACCATCTAGATGCTCAAATCTTCAAAATATACCTCAACGGGTTGACTTCCTTGGGTTAATTTTCTATATCTTTTTTGTAAATCCTATGGAAGTGTGGTGATACATACCCATTGAACATAAGGGCTTTCATTTCCCTCCATATTACTATTTTTTAAGACGTGTACAATGTCAAGTGCTCACTGCACGTACTCACCAAGTGAGAGCATCGTCCATGAGTTGTGCTGATACGTACAGTAACAATAAAAAAATTTGATCCGTCTTTCCCAATCAAGATAGGCTTATGGGTCAAGATGTCTAGAAAAGTAGATGGGTTTAGCTTTAACATGTTACCTTCGTGTTTTTTTTCACTACCTATGAGGTAGTTCTTTATGTAACTCATCCTTATCGTAGTCAGGGCAACTTTTTTTCCTCTTCCTCTTCCTCGTTGTCTAGGATGAAGCTGTGGTTGTTTTACGTCTTGCATGTCGTTTTCGCAAATCCCTCGTGCGTCACATTTGGATTGTCTTCGTTCTTCTTCAAGGTGATTCATTCTCAACTCCATCAGTTAGAACATTTGCCTAATCATGTTGAATTGATTATTGTGTTTTGAATTCTCTCCTTATTCAGCTATATTGTCTAATTCTATAGGTTTTTAACAAGAAAAAAACAAAGAAATGATCAGTAAAAATGAATTTAAAAAAATAAGCTTACCTTTGGTCCTTAAACTGGGCTATGATACTAAGATGACATATTCCATGAGTCTTGGATCTTAGGACGTGTACGAGGAGCCTATTATACTTCATTTCTCGAGTAAGATTCTTCAGATTGTTTAGGATCTCTTGATTGACCTGTGGGCGCTCTTCAAGATTTCATGATGTTGATGGTGGTGGTTATGATCATACGAGACAAAAAAATCTTTGTGAGATGAAGATGATGGAAAAATAGGGTTTAATGTAGTTAAAACACTACAAGAGGTGTGTAATCATCTTGATACAATTGGAAATGAACTCAATTATTCTAGGGATAGGATCAAGAAAAGAAACATTTCAAGTCTATAGTTACAAATGAGATGGAGTCCTTTATATACGAAAAAACTCCACATCAAAATAATGAAAATGCATAAAAAAATGATCGCAAATCAATCTATTAGTCATGGGAAGATTTTATATCTATTGGAGATCTTAGAAGGAGGAATGTAGATGATCTGGTGGGATATAGATTGGCTTGGGCCATTAGGAAGGATAAAAAAAGATCTTTATCTTCCGTTTTTCATTATCCATGTCACTCGAGCCCCTCTATTTTAGGTGTGCGAGTTGAGGCTCAGTTCAATGTAGAAAACCGACGAGAGTCTCCCTTGAGTTAGACCCAAATCCTACTTTTGATCAAGAGTGTCCCATGTCTTCTTCACTATCTCGTTTGTTTTGTTGTGCAAGCTCCTTGTTCGTCCACAAACGAATAGATTTTGGGAAAGTCTGCTTACTTAGTTTCGTCTATTAGTTCCATGTCCGTGTGACCCTCCTTTGGTGAGGCTTCATACTTGATGCTTATCACCGATGACCCCATGTGGATTCAGTTACACAATTAACATTTCATCCACCAACATAAATCTAAATTCATGCCTTGTGGAAAATGACCATTCAAAGTTCTTGAACGCATCAATGACAATGCCTACAAGATTGCATTACCTGGTGAGTACAATGTGAGTTCAACTTTCAATATTGCTGACTTGGCTCATTTTGATGTAGATGACGATCTTGATTTGAGGTCAAATACTTTTGAAGAAGCAGTATATAATGAAGACGAGACTCCATTTGAGACACCAATAACTCACGAACTAGTCACAAGGGCTAAAGCAAAAAAGATGAAGAACTCGTTCGCTTGAATGGTGGCAGAAAAACTTTCAAAAGCAACACAGGAAACTTAATTGGAAGCTTATATGACTTTACTACAAATAAAAGAGGTCGAAAGGAGCAAGAAACTAGAGGATCAGACAATGCTCAGTTAGAACATAATAGTGCTCAGCCGGAACGCCCGGCCAGAGCAAGAAAACGCTCGGCTCGAGCATTTTCTCTGGACCAACATACTTTAATTTTATATATTTTAGGGTTAAGATTTATCTGACACGCGAATGAGCGATTTTATTGAGTTTTAACTAATTTTTTGTTATTGTTTGGTGTTTATAAAATGGGATCCAATGTATGACAGTTTAACTAAGTTTTAATTAATATAGATTGTCTTTTTCTTTCTAATTCTTGAGATTTAACTACCGAAATTTCGGAAATATTTTGAGTATTCTCTGACTTATCAACACTAGATCACAAGTGTTGTAGAACATTCACTGAGTTTGGAGTTTTCGAGTCAGGTTGTAGTTGAAGTTTGTGACGTCCTTTCTTATGGTAGAGAAGTTATAGGTTCTAATATTGAGTTACTATGGGGTTTTGTCCATTTCCTTATATCTAACAAGATAACATCGGTCTATGTTCATATTATAGTGTGTAATACAATGTGTGGCACAACATGTGTCACAAAGTTGCCACATAACACAGATGGCGCAACATTGTCGCACAACACATGTGGCATAACATTGTCGCACAATGCGGGTGACACAACATTATGGTACAATGTTGTCACAAAATGCATGTGGCACAACGTTATGACACATCGTTTGTCATAAAAGAAGAATAATATGAATAAGAATAAGAACCAACCATGAAAAGAAGAACAAGAATGCATTACCTGTTCAGAAATGAAACTAGAACCAAAAGAATATTTTTTTTGTATTAGAGAATAAGAAAAGTGTTATTTTCTTCGTAAAAAGAACCATCATATACAGGTTATCAACTAATAAGAATGTATAATATCAATATCAATTAGAAAACTTGATTTTTGTCTAATGAAATTGAAAGAAAATATGAAAGAAAGGAAGAATATTTTGAGGTTTACATTCTAAAAAGAATAGGATGAGTGTGATACATGAGGGGGGAATAAGCAAAGTACGCAAAGTTTGGGTGGAAATAGAAGTTTTACCCTATATATATATATATATGTGTGTGTTTGTGGGTGTATGCATAAAGGTTTGACTTAGCTATTCAAAATAGGAAGTATCCAAATTTTTGGTAACAACATCCTCGTAACATTGATGAAATGATTGAAACATCAAGAAAACTGATAATCTACATTGTCGAGCATCCTTGCAAGGGCAATTAAAAAATTTTAAGAAAGAAATGGTAAATTCGAAAACACCAAACTCTAATAAAAATTCACTTTTCTTCCTTCCTCCTTTCTGATCAAATTTCTTCGGTTCTTATAGCCCAAAAAATTAAAAACTCTATTATTTTTAGTGGTAACACAACATAATTTAAATAAATAAAGTACAACTGAAAACATAGTTTAACTGCTCTTAACAATAATCTTTTTTCTAGCTCCTTGGACTCCTTATTTTTCCTGTGACCACTTTTTTTCCTTTCATCATCCTTGCTAGAGGTATCAGCAGCTTATCAACACCTTCTCCTCAAACATTCACCTTGTCCTCAATGTGGAGATCTGGAAACCTGATCATCAAGTATTTCATTGGTTCCCATGTGGACTCATCCTCTGCCAACCCACTCCACCTAACCAAAAGTTCTTTTTCACATGTTCTCGCTACCGTCCCTACTTCCAATATGGCCTTAGGTTCCAGGTTTGATCCCTGGGCTTCCACCACACTGATGAGTTTTTTGTTTTTCCACTACCTCCTTAAGCTATGATATGTGAAAAACTATGTGAATAGAATGCCTGGGGGTAAATCCAGAGTCGTAGTATGTGGCAACCAACTTTATGTTTGATCATGTTGCTAATGTCCTCTGTCTATAGGGCTTAAGCTTCAAGTAGACCCACATTCCAACTTCAAACTCCACATCAATGTGTTTCTTGCAGCATGATTCTTATTCTTTGTTGAGCCTTGTTCGTATTAGTCTTAATGACATCAAGAACTTCCTCTTGCTCTCTCAGAAGCTCTTCCAAACTCTGGTTACTAGTTGGAACTTCAAACTGGCTCATCAATCTATGTGGTTTCCTTCCACAAAGAACCATTAAGGGAGTGGTTAACAAAGAGGAACATAATGAGGTATTATAAGAATATTCACCTCGAGGAAGCCACATAACCCACGTCTTGGGTTTATCTCCCACGAAACACCTGAGAAAAGTCCCAAGGTATTTGTTCAAGACCTCAATATGTCCATCACTTTGGGGATGGTAGGTTGAGCTATAACTCAAAATAGTTCTCTAGGTCTTAAAAAGTGACCTCCAGAAATTACTTAAGGATATTCTATCACGGTCAGAGATGATTATGTCTGGGAAGACATGCAGTCTTTCAATTTCTTTTATGAACACATCAACCCTGTAAATGGGTATTTCGGTGGAACAAAATGACCATATTTGCTTAATCTGTCTCCCATAACCACTATATAATCATACCACTTGATCTTAGACACTATTAGAAATATTGGATTTTCGGATCGTAAAATTCGTCCCTAATTCGTTTAGAAAATTTTTTCCACACGTTTCCAAATGAATTTATCTGTCTGTAATTGAACGCTGGTAATTAATATCCGTATAAAATTCGTCCAAAATTCCAGATGAAAAAATACATCTGGAAATAAAAAAACTCAGGACGAATTTTTCCGTCCGGAAAAATTATTTTCCACAACTGTATAATCTTAAATTTTGTTTTCATCTTTTTTTCCTTATCGTTTTTTCTTCGAAATTTTAAATTAGGGACATATTTTTTTGATAATCCATCCCTTATTCTCGATAGATTAAAATATCTGATCTTAATTTCGGACCTACGAGGGATAGATTTCATTTATTATTATTGTTTTTTTGTTTTTGTTTTTTTTTCAGAAAAAATTTCGAACTACCAAAAAATTCATTCGAAAATTTGGGATTGATTAATAAAATAAAATAAAATAAAATATAAAAAATTATAGAATTCGTTCGTAATCCATCTGGAATTAGGGACAAACTTTTTAATCTATCAAGAATTAGGGACAGATTTATTTGGTCATCTAAATTTTTTTCTTAAAAATAAATAAAGAAATCCAGTTCCTAATCCGTCTCGAAATTGGAGATGGATTAAGGATTCGTTTAAGACCTCAATATATCTATCAATTTAGGGATGATAAGCTGAGCTGTAACTCAAAATGGCATGTAGTCTTCCAATCTCTTTTATTAACACATCAGCCACTTGGATTGTTGTAAAGGGGTATCTCAGTGGAATAAAATGACCATGTTTTCTTAATTTGTCTACCATAACCACTATACAATCATATCTACGTGATCTTGTCAACCCTTCAATTAAATCCAAAAAAATTTTAGACCACACTTTGTTATGAATGGGCAAAGACTGAAGGAGACCAATGGGTATGAAGTGGAGCATTTATTCCTCTAACAAACTTCACACCTGATGTAGTCTTGAACATCATGCATCATACCCTTCCTCAACACTTCTATTTCCATCCTTTTGTAAGTCCAAAGTAATCACGAGTCTCCTCCAATTGGACTGGAATGAAAGGTTTTCAAGAGGATATGGGTGTATGTTGATTTCTTGGGAAGAACTAGCCTTTCCTTCTTATATAGCAATTCCTCTGACAAAACATAACCCAATTCTTACAATTACCCATCCCTTATTTTTTTATAATCTCAGCACATTCCTTGTTTCTCTTCAACTAGTTCCTCAATTCAGTCATGTCCACCAACCAAGAAGAAATTTCTTGAACCATCAACTCATTCGGTGGCTCTATCCTACGAGAGAGAGAGAGAGTATTCTGTTACTATGTTCGCAATTCCTAGAGTATATTGAATCTCAAAATTTATTCCAAGAAGTTTTGTAGCCCCCTTTTGTTGATTAGTTGACACAAATCTTTGTTCTAACAAGTATTTGAGTTATAGTTTTGGGTACATGTGATAACGTCTAATTTGTTCTATTATTTTTATATCTTTCTAGAGTTAGTTTTACTATAATTTTGGATTTTACCAAGTTATTAAGTACCATTGAGTCTTCTCCTAACTTTTTCTCGTATTTGCAGGTAACAAATATATCGAGGCGCAAAGATAAGCAAATGACGCAAAATACAACCATGCCCATGAAAGGACAAGGCACCCATGTGGGATGGTCTCCTTAGCCCGTGCAGGCTACACGTCCAACAAAATCTTCCCACCTCGAGGAAGTTACTGAATCCGCAATTTTTTGGGTCATATACGTAACAAACTCCCTAGAACCTCTCAAACGGAGGAAAAATTCAGACTTCCTAGAGATTGAAAGGTACCGCGCGGGGTGGTTACCAAACCTGCATTTTTCGGGTCATGTACGTAAAAAACTTCCTAGAAGCTCTCAAATAGAGGAAAAATTAAAAAAGGGCGGCCCCAATTAAGTAGAAACGATAGAGAACCTTTGGGAGGAGCATTAAGAGGCAGGCATAACACACAACAGAAACGGACACGGATGAGAGAGAGAGAAGGGAGAGCAGGACGCCGTAAGGCTGGAGACGGGGTGACGAACTTGGAACACGGTTGAGATGTTGAAGACTACGATATTAGGATAGGGAGGAATCACGTTCTGTACCTATGTTTAAGATAGCTTTTATTCGTGTTTTGTTTTCTAAACCCATGTCTGAGTAGTTTCATTGCCATATGTTAGAGTTTGCCGATATGTGATGAAGTCTTGTGTTTAATGCTTGGTTATAATATTTCATCATTTTCGGATTTATTGGTTGTTCTTCATGCTTTTGTTCTTGCTGGACAAACGAATGATTATAAAAATCTGATTGCATTGTAAGATAAATTAGATTTTAGAATATAGCAAATATTTGGATCTTAATCGATTTAAAATCTTGACTCATCGGTCGATTGAATTCAGGAATTAGGATACCAGAATGACTGTAAAATCCGAGTCTAAGGTGTGTTGACCAATAGTTCTTGGCAACTCCGCCAAAAACTTGATGCGATTCAAGTTAAACAAGTTAACCTAAACTACACGTAAGTGCACAACACGTGTGTAGTACTCTAGGAGCATTATCGTGCATCTCTCGAAACCTATGATATTTAGTGTATTGAATTTATCACCGTTTAGATTAGTTTAATCTTTACTTTTCAATCCAACCAATTGATTTTGTACGTTCTATTCATTAGTCTAATAGCTCTATAGTTGCATCGATTCACTAGTGTTTGATCCTGGTACTACACGGTCTATATTTTTGTGGAAGCGTTAGTCTAGGTATTGATTACTTGAGATTGACCATATCAAGTTTTTGGCGTCGTTACCGGGGAATCGATTGCGGTATTAGAGTTATGATTCTTTTAAATTAGGACATAGTCCTTTCCAGAGTCTTTTGTTGGTTTTAGTATTTTTTCCTTTTATTTTCTTTCTTTTGAGTCAATTTCTTTTACCTTTCTGAGCTCACACAATTTTCTTTGTGTCTTGTCTTTTCTTGTGCAGCTCACTAGTGCATGATAAGTGTCGGAGGCGCTGAACTAGTTTACGATATATATATATATATATATATATCGATAAAACGCTTAAGGAATTGAGAAAGAAATCGAGAGTTAGTACAAGCCAACTGATAAACGACATACCAGCGAACTTAGACAGGGAGCCCGCGGAGATTATTCAACCCAACTTTGCAGACGAGAGCGAAGAACAACAAATGGCAAAACGTGAATGTTCCACCAATACCAGCTGCATTGATCTATGGATCATACACGGTCCCTAGGCACACACGAATCTTATCATGCATCGTTAGGAGGAATGCTCGCATCGAGCTATAGCCGACATTCATTGAAATGCTAAGCAATGCAACATTCTGAGGAAGACCTGTTTAAGATCCGAATCAGCATCTAACCGACTTCAAGATGCTTTGCAAAACTACCAAAGCCGATGAAGAAGTCTCGGATGAGGATGTCATGCTAGTTGCCTTCCCATTCTCATTGAAAGATAAAGCGCGAGATTGATTGTACTCTCAGTTGCCAAACTCGATACAGTCATGGGGACAATTAGAGAAGAAGTTCATGACACAGTTCTTCCCTCAAAGTAAAGCTTAGATTGCCAAAAATAATATTAATACATTCGTACAAGGGGCGGCCGAGAGCTTATATGAAGCGTTAGAACGTTTTAAAGGCTTATCAACGCCTTTTCCCACATAACGACATGGATCAGAGTTATCTTATACACAATTTTCTACAAGGACTAATAGATAACACGAGGATTTTGATCATAGCCACAGCTTGAGGTTCCTTGAGTAACCTCACGTTTCCACAAACTGAGGATTTGATCGATCGTATGGCTGATGAAGGCAGCAATGCTGCTGGAGAATATAGTCGCCATTCATCTAAGGAGTAGTAGGACGCTGGATCAACCCATTCATTCGACATTTAAAAAGGGTGAATCATCTAGTACACCAGTGAAAAAGGGCGGTAACGTTGAAGAGCACAAGAAGAAACCCGAGGAGGAGCCGAAATACGTAAAATCCAATCCAAGACCGCATCCTTTGTCGTTTCCTCAACGCCAACGCAAGACGAATGATGATTCCATATTTGCAAAGTTTGCTGATATGTTGAAGAAGATGCACATCATCATTCCATTCCACGAAGCGCTGAAGAAAATCCCCTCGTACGCAAAGTTCCTCAAAGACGTGCTTGCGAACAAGCCAGATGTGGAGAAGGAAACCGTAATAGTGATGAATTCGATGCTGCAACCAAACCTCACCAAAAAGATGCCCAATCCAGGTATATATGTGATCCCTTGTAAAATAGTATATCTAGAGATTAACCATGCACTCATCGATGCCGGCGCAAGCGTAAGCGTGCTACCGTTGTCTCTATACGATAAATTGGATCTCAAGGGCCGAATGGATCTACGACCTACACGAATGGCACTCGCCATGGCTGATCGAAGTGTTAGGATACCCGAGGGCATGCTGGAAGACGTGACTTTACAAGTTGGGAAGTTCTTCGTCCCGGTCGACTTTGTTGTCTTAAATATGGAGGAATTCAAGAAAATCCCGATTATCCTCGGTAGGCCATTTCTCAATACGACAAAGACAATCATACATTATGTTGAAGAAAGACTCACGCTGAAATTCGGAAACAAGGTAGTGGAGTTCAACCTAAATGACATACTCAAGCAGTCGTGTATGGTAGATTCGATGTTCTACATCGACGTCTTAGAGAAACTAACCAAGGAAGTTCTCAAAGAAATCAGGAAATGGATTCTCTTCATATGGCTTTCTTAGCAGCTGAAGAAGGGTTATATAAGGACCCTAACGAAGTCACATATTACAAAAAACTACTGGTAAAGGAAAAAAGAAGAAAGAGATCCCAAACAACGAGTTAGACGCGACTCGGTTAGACCTTAGCACGACTCGAGCACAACAAACCGTAAACTGAGCCAATGATGGAAATTCGGATGAATGGCATCATGGACTATGCTCAGCCCATGCACACATGCACATGGCTCGAGTGGACCTAAGCTCAGACCAAGCATATATCGCGGATCAGTCCACAAACCTCAACGCGACCCGAGCAGCCTCCAACGTGACCCAAACAACATGTAGTGCAAGCTCAACCATTCCCAAAACGACGAAAGATCATAACAAATGTCGATCACCTGGTTGGAGCGTTGACAAGGCACCCAAGGTGGAGTTGAAGCCCTTACCGTAAGGGATCAGGTACGAATTCCTTGGACTTGGGTCTATCTATCCCTTAATAGTGAACGATAACTTAGATGAATCCCAGAAAGAACGATTGTTAGAAGCTTTTAGGAGATATAAGGATGCTACAGGTTATATGTTAGAGGATAGTAGGGAACTTAGTCCAGCCCTTTCATGCATAGGATTCAACTAGAAGATGACTCTAAGACCTCCATTAAACATCAACGTAGACTTATCCCGAACATGATGGAAGTAGATAAGAAAGAGGTCCCTAAGTTGTTAGACACTAGAATTATACATCCTATATCGGATAGTGCGAGGGTAAGTATTGTACAGGTAGTCCTGAAGAAAGGAGGCATCGTCGTCATCCCGAATGCGAACAACGAACAGATCCCGACAAGGACGGTCACGGGGTGGCACATGTGCATTGACTACCGCAAGCTAACGTCAATACTAGGAAAGATCACTTCCCTTTGCCTTTCATTGATCAAATGTTTGAACGTCTAGCTCTTCACTCCTACTTTTGTATTCTTGATGGCTATTCAGGTTTCTTTAAGATTCTGATCCACCCGAATGATCAAGAAAAGACGACGTTCACATGTTCCTTTGGTACATTATCATATTGTAGGATGCCTTTTGGTTATGTAATGCACCAGCCACTTTTCAATAGTGCATGACCTCTATATTTTCCGATGTGAATGACAAAATTATGGAATCGTTCATGGACGATTTCTCGGTCCATGGACCATCCTTTGATGTTTGTCTAACCAATCTTCGTAAAGTGTTAGACAGGTGTGTGCAAGCGAATCTAGTGCTAAATTGGGAGAAGTGTCACTTCAAAGTTCGCAAGGGCATCGTATTGGGACATAAGATATCAGAAAATGGGATAGATGTCGATAAGGGAAAGATACAGGTTATCGAGAAGTGGCCGCCCCCTAGGAACGTTAAGGCCATATGTAGCTTTCTAAGTCATGCGGGGTTTTATAGACGCTTCATCAAAGATTTCTCGAAGATATCCAAACCTGTCATGGATTTATTAGGCAAGGACGTGTTGTTTGAGTTCATGATGGAATGCCACGCTGCATTTGAAAAGTTGAAGAAGGCGTTGGTCTCTCCACCAATCACACAGCCGTCGGATTTGGAGCTACCGTTTGAGCTCATGTGCGACACGAGTGATTATGCGGTTGGGGCAGTGTTGGGTCAACGAAAAGATAGGATGTTGCACGCTATTTATTATGCGATTTGAACCTTGGATAATGTCCAATGCAACTACTCCACGACCGAGAAGGAGCTACTCACAATCGTCTTTGCTTTTGAAAAGTTCCGCTCCTATCTAGCCGGCTCCAAGGTGATAGTATACATGGATCATGTTGCACTACGCTACCTTCTCACTAAGAAGGATGCAAAGCCGATGCTCATTCGATGGATTCTACTGTTGTAAGAGTTCGATCTTGAAATACAGGATAGGAAAGGAGCCAAGAATTGGATGGCTAATCATCTTTCACGTCTTGAAATCCCCGAGCGCATTCCCATCAATGATTCCCTTTGAGATGATGCAGTGATGTCCATAACTTGTGCCTCCATACCATGGTATGTTGATTTCATGAATTATCTAGCATGTCAAGTGCTACCTGAGGGGTTGAATTACAATGCGTGGAAGAAATTTCTCCATGATATTTGAGCATAGTATTGGGACGAGCCTTATCTATTAAAGAGAGGCACAAACAGAATCTTTGGGCGCTGCATACCTGAAGAAGATGTGTCACACATATTATCTCATTGTCATTCCTCGAGTTATGCAGGTCACTTTTCTGCAGCCAAGATGGCCGCAAAGGTGCTGCAAGCGGGCTTCTATTGGCCAACACTCTTCAAGAACACCCATAGCTACATGGCATCGTGCGACAATTGCCAAAGGATGGGGAATATTTCTAGACGCCACGAGATGTCGCAGCGCTAAATTCTAGAGATCGAGTCGTTGGATGTGTCGGGGATAGACTTCATGGGCCCTTTTCCGTCTTCATGCGGGAACCTCTACATATTGGTCGTTTTGGATTACGTAACAAAGTGGGTAGAAGACTTAACAAGTCCGACCAATGAGTCCAAACCAGTGATCAAGATGGTTAAACGTGTCATATTCCCACATTTTGGAGTTCCGGGGGTAGTGATCAGCGATGGAGGAAAGCACTTCGTGAATTGTATCATAGAAGGGCTATTGAAGAAATACGGCGTCCGACATCGAATAGCAATGCCGTATCACCCTCAAACCAGCTATCAAGTTGAAGTATCCAACTGAGAGATCAAATCAATTTTGGAGAAGACGGTCTCCAAGTCTAGGAAGGATTGGGCGCTGAAGCTCGATGATGCATTATGGGCCTACCAAACAACCTTCAAAATGCCAATCGGAATTAATCAGATCCAGCTAGTGTATGGTAAGGCATGCCACTTACTCGTTGAGTTAGAATATCGAGCGTGTTGGACGATCAAGGCACTTAACTACGACTACAAGATGACTGCTGAAAAACGAGTGCTACAGCTCCACCATATAGAGAAGATGCGCCTCCACTCATACGAGAACGCGAAGATCTACAAGGAGAGCACAAATAAGTGGCATGATAGACACATAGTCCGGTGGACTTTCAAAGAAGGTGACCAGGTACTTGTTTTCAATTCACGTTTAAAACTTTTTCCAGGGAAACTCAAGTCACGTTGGTCCGGGCTGTTCATAATCAAAATCATCTCAACACATGGCGTTGATCAGCTGATAGGAATAAACCCTACATTGAAGGTGAACGCCCAACGATTCAAGCTCTACAACACGGACAACACGAGTAACGATGGAACTGTTTTCGCTCTTTCAGAACCAACTCACGTGTAAAGCATCTTGGTCAGGCTCGTGACGTTAAACAAGCGCTTCTCGGGAGGCAATCCGAGCTTTCGTATCCTTTTTTTGATTTGTTTTTATTTTTCAGAACTCAATTCTTATTCTTTTTGCACACATGTACTCCACTAGCTGCCTTTACGTATCGTACTCTCTATTTCGGATTGTGTGACCCTTTTTCACAGGTGCTCCACTTTAGTACCATCCACAAGGGAGGAGAGATGCATACATCAAGGCTCGTTATAGCAAGAACACTCCAGGTGTACACGTTCTTACCTTCTTTATCTTTCCCCAAGTTTTGGCATGCGAGTTCATTCCATAGATTTCGAACACTGGGACGGTGTTCTGTTCAACTCTGGGGGGAGTACTGTTTGGGTGTTATGATTGTGACTAGGATTAGACGTTGAGTTCTTCGTTTTATTTTAGCATTTATGTTATTTTCCTAGGATTAGATGGACGAATATCTAGCATGTTACTTCGAACTTTAGCCATGTTTATGCGACTTTTTCGAATCGGAAACAAAAGCCTAGGTTTGCTGAAAAAGACTTTTAGATACCATATAGTCTAGTAGTTGTGCATGAATTCCATGACTAATAGTTGCCTTTCGCCCCTAGATTTCAATCCCAATCATTCTTATCTCCGAGCATACCATTCATTCTTTGCTTAGTCAGATACCTTCTCAATTTACTTCTCTATTTTATGATTTCACGCATTTACACTCCGCTATCAATAGGATAAAATTTCTAGCTATTTCCAACTTACATTGACATGAGTACATTGATCTCGATGGTTCGGGTCTAAATGGTAGGTTGAGACCGTTTTTCTACGTCCTAAGGGTTAGAGTTGATGCGTGATTTTAGTAGTTGGTCTAAAAGAAAAAAAATTGTCAATGATGCAACATCTTCACTTCGCTAAGGTTACAAGACCATATGAGTGTTCCAATCAGCAACCTGGGTCTAAATAGAATGTTGTCCTCTTAAACTTCGACGTCCTAGAAACCGAGCACAAACTTTCAAATAAAAAAAATATGTAAAAACCGAAAGAAAAAAGAAAAAAATAAAAGAAGAAGAAAATGATCATCTTTAGGAAAGGTTTCTCACGTAATCTTAGGAGAAATGGTATGGAGATTGCTTGAATATCGTCTAAGGGTTAGTGAAATGAACTTAGGTTATGTGTAGGATTGCACGACTCATGACTTTCGGTGGATAAAAGTTTTTAACTAGGTACGCTTAGCTCTATGTTCGTGTGACGCATTGTTTTGCATGATGGTTGATTCCTTAAAATCTTTGTGCTAGTATCTGGTTGTTGTCTAACTCTTCTTGTGCTTAGTTCTAGTCTTGCTCGCGGACGAGAAAAGGTTCAAGTCTGGGGAATTTGATAACGTTTAATTTTTTCTAAAATTTTTATATCTTTCTAGAGTTAGTTTTATTATAATTTTGGATTTACCAAGTTATTAAGCACAATTCAGTCTTATCCTAATGTTTTCTCGCATTTTGCAGGTAAGAAACATATCAAGACACAAAGATAAGCAAATGCCGCAAAATACGACCATGCCCATGAAAAGACAAGGCACCCACGCGAGGTGGTCTCCTTTGTTATGATAAGTTGTCCCACATCGGCTAGGACATAAACTTTAGACTCATATTTGACATGGTATCGAGGTTCTTTTTAGAAAATCTTCCGTGCTTTCAATTCCAATTTGATTATCACCCGTTATGATTATGTCATCAACATAGACAAGTAGAATAGTGGTACATGTTTTCCCCTGAATTGAAAACAGGGAATGATCTGCCTCACTCTTTTGAAATCCATAGAGAATGAGGGCATTATGAAGTTTGTGATACCAGGCTCGTGGAGACTTTTTGAGGCCATAGATTGCGTTCCGGAGCTTTCACACCTTGCCTGGTTCCACCAAGTAGTCAGGTGGAGGTTTCATGTATACCTCTTCATCTAGAGCGCCTTGGAGAAAGGCGTTTTTGACGTCCATATTGCCAAAGATTCCATTTCCAATTAACTGCAAGAGACAATAAGATTCTTACTCTGTGGAGTTTCGCTAAAGGGGTGAAAGTTCTTAGTGTATTCATCTCCATAGGTTTGCGTGAATCCTTTGGCGACGAGTCGAGCCTTGTATTGTTCAATGGAACCATCACTATTGTATTTGAGCTTGTATATCCAACGGCAACCTACAATTTTTTGTCTTGTGGCAGCTCAATAAGATCCCGTGTATTTTTTTAGGGCCGAGATTTCCTCTTTCATCACATCGTTCCAAGGTTTGTGTTGTTTCGCCTCTTCAAAGCTGTGGGGTTCTGGTTCCTGGTCAATCTTGCTTAGAAAAGCTTGATGAAGAGTAGGTAAGTTAGATGAATCACAATTTTACAGGCACATTGAGACTCAATATGAAACTAAAATCAAATGCTTACGATCTGAAAATGGAGACGAGTACTTAACCACAAGTTCAAACAATTCTTACTGAGAATGCCATCATACACCAAACATTGTGTGCATACACACCTCAACAAAACGACATTGCTGAAAAGAAGAACTGCCACCTTATGGAGGTCTCGCGCACTATAATGTTTCATAGAAACGTCCCAAAAAACGTTTTGGGGAGATGATTTCATTACGCATGCCATCTCATCAATCGGACTCCAACAAAATGCTTGCAAGACCAATCTCCATATGAGGTACTCAATGGCTCCAAACCTAATCTAGAACACCTTCGAGTTTTTGGTTGCGTTTGTTATGTCTTTCTTGCAGAAAACCTTCGAAACAAGCTCGAACTAAGGAGCACGAAGTCTATATTCATCGGATAGAGCACTACTTAGAAGGGATACAAGTGTTACAGCCATTCAACTCAACGAGTGCGTGTCTCCAGAGATGTCAAGTTCGATGAATCAATCAGATACTTCGACAAACGAAATTGGGAAGAATTAGAAAATCTCTCAGTCTCATATGATCTTAACTCTACTATGCATCATATTATCTC
This sequence comes from Gynandropsis gynandra, assembly GCA_036759665.1. NCBI lineage: Eukaryota > Viridiplantae > Streptophyta > Magnoliopsida > Brassicales > Cleomaceae > Gynandropsis > Gynandropsis gynandra. Next base: position 36,186,894 of record CM071866.1, read on the forward strand.
TAACATTAGAAATCAAGGTGTGTCTATTAGTACAGGCTCATCCTCGGAAGAAACCAGCGAGGAGATCGTGGAAACACCAACCAAGGAGATGGTGGCACCCTCCATCGAAGAGATAACGGATCAGGCTCTTCAAACCGAAGGAGTAGAAGGTGCACCCATCCAACTTAGGGAAACCATCGAGGACGAGCCTACGGAAATCAGTGAAGAAACGCCTCACGATGATACTCAAACCACTGACGGAGACATCATCGGTTATGCAGCCTCCAATGAAGCTCATACTGTCGTTTTACATGCAGATCTCGACGAACCTGGCTCTGATACCATGTCAAATATGGGTCTAAATTTTATGTCCTAGCCGATATGGGACAAGTTATTATAACATCCTTAGCCTGTGGGGGCTGCACGTCCAGCAAAATCTGCCCGGCTCGGGGGGGTTATTGAACCCGCAATTTTTTTGGTCATGTACGTAACAAACCTAGAACCTCTCAAACGGAGGAAAAATTCAAACTTCCTAGAGATTCAAAGGATTCGCGCGGGGTGGTTACTGAACGTGCATTTTTCTGGTCATGTACGTAACAAACTTCCTAGAAGCTCTCAAACAGAGGAAAAATTCAAAAAGGGCGGCCCCAATTAAGTAAGAACGGTAGAGAACCTTACTGAAGACCATAAAGAGGTTGACAGAACACACAGCAAAAACGAACATACACGAGAGAGAGAGAAGAGAGAGCAAGACGTCGTAAGGCGGGAGACATGTGACGAACTCAGAACGCGGTGGAGCTGTTGAAGACTATGGTATTAGGATAGGGATGATCTCGTTTGGTACCTATTTTTAAGAGAGCTTTTATTCTTATTTTGTTTTCTAAACCCATGTCCGAATAGTTTCATTGCCATAGGTTAGAGTTTGCCGATATGTAATGAAGTCTTGTGTTTAATGCTTGGTTATAATATTTGATCGTTTTCGGATTTATTGGTTGTTCTTAATTCTTTTGTTCTTGTCAGCCACTTGAATGAATGATTATAAAAATTTGATTGCATTTGGAAGATGAACTAGATTCTGGAACATAGGCATTATTTGGGGTCTTAATCGCTTTAGAACCTTAACCGATCGGTCGATTGAATTCGGTAATTAGGATAGCAATCTTAATGCATTTGGTATGTGAGATTACGCAATTGGAAGATTGGTATTACACATGCTAGATAGTGGGATTAGGCATCGGAAGATTCATTCCCTAGGAAAGAGCTTGAATTCCCCGAATATGTGATAATATCTATGACCTTGATCTTTGTTAGCACTTCATTGCATTATCATGCATCTCTCGAAACCTATGGTGTTTACTTTATTGAATTTATCACCATTTAGATTAGTTTAATCTTTACTTTGGAATTCAACCAATTTATTTTGTACATTCTATTCATTAGTCTAGTAGCTCTACAGTTGCATCGATTCTCTAGTGTTTGACCCTGATACTACACGATCCGTATTCTTGCGGAAGCGTTTGTCTAGGTATTTATTACTTGAGATTGACCACATCAACATGCCACCTTACCATAGCCTCTATCTTTTTAGGATCAACAACTATACCTTTCTGGTTGATTACATGTCCCATATAAGAAATCACCCCTTGTCCAAAAATGCATTTCTTGAGGTTAGCAAAGAATTATACTGTCTCGTGGTCTCAAATACTTCTATCAAGTGCCAAATGTGCTCCTCCATATCCAAATTGTAAACCAAGATATCATAAAAAAATAATAAAAACTTTCTAAAAATCTCATTCATAATAGAGTGGAAAATGACTGGTGACCTCATGTGTCTTGAAAGCTCATAATGACCCTCATGTGTCCTGAAAGTTGTCTTGGATATATCCTCTTTCTTGATCCTGATTTGGTAGTAACCAGACCTTAAGTCAAGTTTGGAGAACACAACCGCACCATGGAGCTCATCCAGAAGTTCATCAATTACTGTATATGGTACCCATCTGGTACTATAATCTTGTTTAAAGCCATGTAGTCCACACAGAAACTCTACCCAATCTTTCTTTTACACCAACAAGACTAACCTGAATATGGACTGATGATAGAACATATGATCTAAGCAACTAACATCTATTTCACCAATCTTCCCACTTCATTTTTCTATAAAAAAAAGACTACCTATATGGTATGATGTTTACAGGTGTAGCATCTTTTTCTAGAGAAATAGAGTGATCTCTACTCCTCTTAAGGGGTAATCCTAACTTGTCCTCAAGCACCTCTTGATATTTATCAAGAATGGCCTAAACATGGGGTGCAAGGGACTGGCTTGCCTCTTTCTCCCTTTTCAAATATTTCTAATAGTTCTAATGTAGAACATAAATGGCTTCTTCTCTATCAATTTGTTCATGGAATTCAAAGAAATTCTCCTCCTTGCCACGCTTGGATCTCCTTTCAATTTTACATTCTTCGTGTCCTTGAAAAAAATGATCCTATGCAGCTTTCAGTTCACCCTCATTTCACCAAATGAAGACAACCATTTATAACCAAGAACAATGTATGTGGTTCCCATGTAAAAAATGTATGAAGTCCTCGATGATATCAACTCCTTATATAATCAACTTCAAGTCCTGACACTTCCTTGAACTCGTAATGATTGTACCATTTCCAATAGAAACTCTAAACCCCTTGGTCTTAGTCACCTTGAATTGTAATCTCTGTACAATCTTTTCTGAAAATAAAGTTGCTAGATGCACCTGAGTCAACTACTATAATCCAATGTTTCATTTCACATTTTAAGTTTTTGTGGTAGTAAACTCCATCCTGGTGTTGAGAGACAACTCAATCAATTCCTTTTCTCCTGGTTCATCTTCCAATCTTTTCTCGGACTCATGTTCTCCATCTTCTTCCTAAACTCCTACGTTAGCCTCATCATCAACTGCTAACATCTTGAATTCTTGGTACTTTCACTTGTGGATAGGGTGAAATTTCTCTTCACCCCTGAAGCATAATCCTTACTTCTTTTTTCACTAATCCTACTTGCAGAAAGAGTTAGGGGTGATAGAGCAGACTTGAATCCATCACTTTTCTCTGATTTCCAAAAGATTCCTACCTTGAGAATATGAACTTCCAATGTTGAGATTCTTAAAAAGACTTGCGTTAAGTTTGTTATCTTTACGATCTTGAACCTCAATAAGTAATGCAAGGTTTGTGATCTCATCAAGTTGTACTGATTTATATCTGAGCAATTGATCTTGAATTCCTTATTTCAGACCATTGAGGAAGGCAACCTCTAGAACATCATCTGCTAGGTGAGGGGTTGCCACAAGCAGTTCCTCAAAATCTTTGACGATATTCTTCCACAAAGCCCGACTGCCTCAACCTCATCATTTATCTTAAAATAGAACCATCATAAGTGATTTTGAATGTTTTGCACAAGCGGCTTTTGAAATCGTTCCATCCTCGCGGCACGTAATGATCTTGGATCCCTCTCGACCATGTTAATGCCTTGATCTCCATGTGAACCAAACCAATTTCCACCATTTCCCATTCAGGTGTATGGTTCATTCCAAAACACCATTCAACCTTGAACACGCAATCATTTGGGATTCCCCAACAAACATAGGTAATTTTGCTTTCTTCATCGTGGTTTTCAGGGGATTAGTTCCTCTAGTGATCTGATTTCTTATGGGTTCATGTGCCAACATACCACTTCCTTGTCTTTCTTCCATGGCATGTCCTTTCCCAACTCCATTATCCTTGTTAAGTTCCATTCAAAAGCCAATTTCTTGAACATATCAAGTGATTCTTGCATTTCTTCAAATCCCTTAATCATAGCTTGCATTTTATCAAATCCTTTAACAACTAATTCTAGTTGTTCAATGGTGACCGCCTTCTACATATCTTCTGCCTCCTCCGAATTTTTATGAGCTAAGGGTGGGCATGGTTCGTGTACTTAAAATTTTGAGGGTACCTAAATTAAGTCTTCATTAGTCTTCAATAGTAATACCTACACATAAAAATCAAACAATCAAGTAAATAAACAATTTGAATAAAAAAATTCAAAACGATAAAAACAAAAAAATATCAAATGAAACTTACGTCGATAATCGATTGCATTCCGATAAATATCCTCCATCAATCGATATTGAACCTTCTTTAATCTTCGATGGTGGAAATATTCAAAGTAAATCAATTATTTCATATATAAAAAATTTTAATAATATAAAATACTGTAAGAAACATACATTTTTCAAACTTTTTGAGATCCTCCGAAATTTCTTCAAATGTTGGTGGTCCATAATTCCCCTCGAAGCAAATCTTCAGTACAAACATGTGCTTCAACTAGTTGTGGTGTTAAAGAGCTACGAAATGGATCTATAACATGACCACCCGTACTTAAAGCAGACTGAGATGCAACAGTTGATACTAGTATAGCCAAAACTCAACATTTTTCAACTCGATCTAAAGCTATGTATTGCGAGAAAACAATGACTCATAATGCTTAAACAATATCTATAAAGAACCATTAAGTTTATCAATCACTTCATTAGCTTTATCATCATCATTGTAACTCTCTCCAATCATCCAACTCACATACTTCAACTTGTATCGAGGATCCCAAATATATACCACATAAATAATCGTATTCACGTTATCAGAATGTCAATACTTATCAACTTTTTTATTTTCTCATCACATGAAACAATCATTTGTTGAATTTTCTAACCCACAAATATTTTCTGCATGTACTCATTTCCAATAACATATCGTGATCTAGAGATTTTTAAATATTAAATCATAAAAACATTTCATAATGGGCAAAAACAACCATGCACAAGTCCAATTACCCAGTCTTGGTGGACCTAATCCATTTTTTGTAAGGTCATCCACATATTTTTCATCGTCTGTCTCAAGCATATCAAAACATTGCTCGAGTTTCAAGTCAATTCCAACATCAAATATGTAGAATTCCACCTCATTTTAAAATCTAAATCAAGATCAACTTTGGTAGAAAGCTTTTAATGTTCCAAACACTCCTTAAATTTCTTAGCTCTACCCATAGAAGATCACATAATAAATAGACGCACGAATTCACAAATTGATTCTTGTATCTTTTGCAACCCATCTTTTAAAAACCAACCCCCAAAATATGAGCATCACATCTCATATAAAGAAATTCACGAATAAGATAATTGTTCTCCGTGATCTAAACTTTCTCTTCAAGTACTGAATTCCTAGATCATTGAACTTGCATTATCAATTGTCACATAGAAAACTTTGTTAAACATTTCTCCACCATCTTAACAATTTGTTCTCTCGCATGAATAGATGTTGGACACAAGTTCAATCACTATCAATAAATGAGTGGTTAAACACATATAATTAATATTCTACACGGATGTCCAAGAATCCATAGTGAGAGAAACATTACCTTTGTGTTTCTTAAAAACTAGCGTAATTTATTTTTTTCCTCCAAAACAAATCTATACAATCTCTAGTGATTGTCCTAGGTGAAGGAATGACAAAATGAGATTGAACCACACTCATATAGTATTAGAACCCTTCCCTTTCAATAAACCTAATATGCATAGAGATTTTTGGTAGTATTGTTTATATTTCATGATGGGCGAACGTAAACGATAAAATTAATAACCGGAATTAACAGGGTATTTTTCGATTTATAGTCCACAGTTCATGTGTCTATATAAATGAGATTCATTTAGTTTTTGAAGTAGAGGTTTTGATTATCTCCTAGGGTTTTACAAAAAAAAAAACTTCAGAGAAAATCTCATCTTGATACATCCCGCTAGTATCAAGTTTTTGGTTTTGCACGAAAAATTAGAAGATCTATTCCGCTGCAAGTATGTCATGAGTTCAAATATTTATTTCAATCTTCTCTTTTGATTTTTCCAAATCTTGATATAATTCACGATAGAGTTTCGGGGTTTTGGTATCCGAATCTAGTTAAATCGGATTCTTTCAAGTGATATCAAAATCGATCTATTTTGTTTATATGAGATTTGGATCTAATAATTGCTAATTTAAATAATATTGAAGAAAATTGAAGCCGAGAATTTGAGAAACTCTCTCGGGGAAGAAAATATTTTTTAAAAAAAAAAATTGATTAACGATAGCAGTTGGGTCAAAATTCTTTTGCAATCATTAAAAAATCATTTTAAGGTTGTCAGAAAATTTGTTTTGGGCTCAAGTCCAATTAAAGTTTTTTTATCAGAAAAATCTGTATTTTCTAATAAAGATCTGGGCCCTCCGATAAGGATATTGGACCAGCCCAAATTAAAGGTTTTTTTAAAAAACAATTGGACTTTCAGGTTAGATCGTTGTGTTGATAAATTGGATGGGTTCGGGCCATTAGGCTTAAAAACTTCTAGGCCCAGATTAAATTTTTTTAAGCAGCCCAACCTATTTCGAAGAAAAACAGATTTCCAAATTTTTTTTAAGGACCCCAACCTATTTCGGGAAAAAAAACAAAGATTTCCAGAATGCAAGTCATGTCTGGAATCAAATCAGAGACCTCAGACAAACTTCGGGGCTGCTCTTCCACTTGCGCCAACAGCTTCAATCATATATTTTGGAGCGTTATTGATTTTATTCTTTATTACGTGGAAATAATTCGGTAAAATTTGAAATCGAATCTGTAAATTAATATGCATAAAGATGGGTTTATATTTCAATTAGTTTATGCAATTCATTTGGATTAGAATTGGCACGAATGTTATATATATATATATATATATCATATCATATCATAATTTCGGTGAATTTAGTTTACTATGATTAATTACACATACAAATAGTGTAATTATACGATTAAATCATAGTTTTTGGATAAACCTTATTCACTGAATTGTGATGGTTATTATTATATCATTTGATCAATGTATGCGATATAATTAAATTTCTCAACATCCTACCAAAGTAGGCAATCTTGAAAAAAATAATTATTTCAATTATAGTGAGAAAGTTACATAATACAATTCATACAAAATTTGATAAACCCAAAGGTTAATCATGGTTTGACATTATTGTATTGTGTGTGCATTGATAATGAGTGTTTATTTTCGGTATAACATAAATGTGATGGGTATGCCCAAAGGTTAACCACTATATGATATGTTTAATTTAAACTATTTATTTGATGCATTGAGTCATCTATTGTAACTCCAAATTATTGTCCAAAGACTAATTTTGATGTTTTGCAGATGCCTTATGATGGGATTGGATTGTTTTATTATTCAATTAAGGTTTTATTGAATGGAAGTCTAACACATGAGATTTCTTTTGTTTTCAGTTGTGCTATCGACATTCAGTATCTCCGCCAACATTAGTTCGATCCATATGTTGTGGGTCGAACTTTATTGAATGGAAAGAGCACTTACTGATCGTGCTTGTTTTGATGGGTCACTATCTTGCGATTAGGGAGGTTTGTCCAACGATTAGGGATTCGAGTTCTGTTAAGGATCGTAACAAACTCGAAACCTCAAACCGCATGTATTAAGTGATCATTAAGCATTCCATTTCTCCGGTTTTCTAGGGCTTTATGCCTGATGAGGTGACATTGACTAAAGAATATCGCGATTCCTTGGACAAATGCTTTGCCAAAAATGACAAAGCGGAAACAATCACGCTTTTAGTGAAAATTGTCTCCATGAGGTATAAGGGCAAGGGGGGGTATTCGACAGTACATTATGAAAATGCCTAATTATGCCTCTAAGTTAAAGACACTTTAACTTTGGTTGTCGGAAGACGTCATAGTGTGCTTGATTTTGATCTCTCTCCCTGTACAATATAGTCATTTTAAGGTGATTTATGACTGTTAAGGGGATAAATGGACTGTTGATGAGCTCATTTTCAATTGTGTGCAAGAGGATTAGAGATTGAGGCAGGAAAATACATATAGTATTTGTGTAGCCATCATCTCAAAGGGTATGATTGAGAAAACAAAGAAAGGTTATGAAGCAGAATGCAGATCATGCTAAGGTTCAAAAAATTTTCTTTTGTCACAAGGCTGGTCATATGAAGAAATCTTGCACGAAGTATCATACTTCGCGTGCAAATAAAGATTTGACTCTCACTTTGGTTTGTTTTGAGATCAATTTAGCTTCAATGCCTAGTAATACTTGGTTAGTTGATTCAGGTGCTACAACTCATGTAAGTATTTCTATGCAGGGTTGCCTCCATTATCGAGAACTGATTGATGTTGAAAGATACATCTATGTAGGTGACGGTAAATAAATGGAAGTGGAAGCTAGTGGGAAATTTAGACTTTCGATGAAGACTGCCAATTTTTGGATTTTGAGGGTGTTCTCATAGTATCGCCTTTTATGCGGAACTTACTTTCGGTTTCTATTTTGGACAAATTAGGATATTTTTGGTCATTCAGAGATCTTAAGTTTAACCTCTCATTTCATTCGGTTACGATTGGAACCGTTTCTTTATCTATTTTGGATAATCCCTTCATATAATGAAATCGTGCAGGTTGGTACACGAGGCTTGAACCGAAAATTGATAGATGAAAATTCAATTGTTTTATGGGATAAACGATTAGGCCATCTCTCGAAAACGAGAATGAAACGTTTAATATCATATGAAATTAATGAAACTCTTGATTTTTCGAATTTTGGTCATTATGTCAATTGTATCAAAGAGAAACAGAAAAACAAAATAGGTAAAGGCACATATCGAACTTCGGAGACTTTGGAATTGATACATACGGATGTATGTGGACCGTTTCCTATGGCTACCTGGAAGGGTGAACATTACTTTGTATAATTCATAGATGACTATAGTCGATATGGCTTTATCTAATTTATGAGAAGTCGTGGGTTTTGGATGTTTTCAAAGAGTTCAAGACTGAAGTTGAACTTTAATTTAATAAACGTGTTAAGGTCGTTCATTCTGATTGTGGTGGTGAATAATACGGTAGAAATGACAAATTAGGTCAGCAACGTCTAGGGCCATTTGCCAAGTACCTCGAGGAGTATGGAATTGTTCCCCAATACACACTGCCGAGTATACCTAGCATGAATGGTATTGCGGAGAGATGAAACCGTGCACTTTAGGAAATGGTGAGAAGTATGATATCGTTCTATACTCTTCCAAAACCCTTGTGGGGTGAGGAATTAAAGACAACGATTTATATCTTGAGCATAGTACCAAATAAAGCAACAATTAAGATCCTTACGAGTTATGGACGGGTAGACGTCCTAGCTTAATGCATTTTCACATTTGGGAATGTCCAAAAGAGGCTCGATGTTATCGACCCGATGGAAAGAAACTGGATTTTAAAACTGTGAGTTGTTACTTTGTTTGATACTCGGAAAGATCTAAGAGGGATAAGTTTTATGATCCACGAAAAACGATATTTGAGATGGGAGTAGCGACGTTCTTTGAGGACATCGAACCTAGAAAAAGGGATGATGGATTCTGTTTTGAAGAGGATAAGGATGAAACTTTTGTTTCATGAAAGATAATGATTCCTATTCCAATTATTGTAGTTGAAAATGAGTTGGAACATATTGCTCAAGCTAAAAGTCAAGATACTCAAGATACTCAAAATATCGTTCCTGAAATCCATTAGGAACAAGTTCATGAACCTCAAGAATAATTACACCATGAAATTGTGCCACGTAGGTCTACTCGAGAGAGAAGAAATGCTATTTCTTATGACTATATAGTATTTCTTCAAGAACATGAGGATGAAACTGGATTGACGGAATACGATCCAGTTAACGTCTGTCAAGACATTCAAAGTGTTAACTATCAAAAGTGGACTGATGCCATGAAAGAAAAGATTAAATCTATGGATGACAATGGCGTGTGGGAACTTGTACCTTTGCCTGAAGGTGCAAAACCTGTTGGATGCAAATGGATATTCAAAACCAAACGGGATTCGAAATGGCAATGTGGAAAGGTATAAAGCACGTCTAGTCGCCAAAGGATTTACTCAAAAAGAAGGCACAGACTACAAAGAAACTTTCTCTCCAGGTTCATCGAAAGACTCTTTGAGAGTATTGATGGCACTAATAACTCATTATGATTTAGAGCTATATTAGATGGATGTTAAGACAACCTTTCTCAATGGTGATATTGAATAGACTATCTATATGGTGCAACTAGAACACTTTGTGGTCGGAGATACAAAGAAATGGTTTGCAAATTAAGGAAATCCATCTATGGTTTGAAATAAGTGTCCCGTCAATGGTATCGCAAGTTTCATCGTATAATCATTTCGTATAGGTTTGTGGTGAATCAGGTAGATGATTGTGTATATCACAAGATCAGTGGGAAAAATTTTATTTTGATAATCTTTTACGTGGATGATATCCTTATTGCACAAACGATGTAAGTTTTATGCGTGAAACTAAGGAATTTCTTTTGGAGTAATTCGAGATGAAAGATCTTGGTGATGCCTCTTTTGTATTGGGTATAAAAATACACTGAGACTGCTCTCGTGGTATATTAGGTTTATCACAAACGAGTTACATCGATAAAGTTCTTGAGCGTTTTGGCATGAAAGGATGTAAAGGTATAGATACCCCTATTTTTAAAGGTGATAAATTCAGTCTTAGAAAGTGCCAAAAAATTGAACTAGAGATACAGGAAATGAGGAAGATTCCTTATGCTTCGGTTGTAGGGAGTCTAATCTATGCACAAATCTGCACACGACGTGATTTGGCATACATAGTTGGCGTTTTTGGACGATACTTAAGCAACCCCATGATTGATCATAGGAAAGCAGCCAAACGGGTGATGCGATATCTTTAAAAAAAGATCATATGCTCGTGTACAGACGATCAGACTAGCTCGAGATCACTGGTTATTCAAATTCAGATTATGCTGAGTGCCTTGATAGTCTTCGATCCACTTCAGACTATGTATTTCTTCTTACTGGTGGGGCTATTTTTTGACGCAATGTCAAGCAAAAGCTCGTGGCATCGTCCATAATGGAGGCAGAATATGTAGCATGTTATGAGGTAACCAATCAAGCTTTATGGTTGTGGAATCTTGTCACAGGGCTGCATATTATGGCGGTTGTGGATCGACCACTAAAACTTCATTGTGACAATCGTTCTGCAATATTATACTCTAACAACAACAAGAGTACTACGAAATCAAAGCACATTGATATTAAGTATCTTGTTGTTCGTGAGAGAAGACAAAGTGGGATCATTTTGTTAGGGTATATAGGTACAAACTCCATGGTTGTGGATCCACTGATTAAGGGTGTCATACCTAAAGTTTTTCATTGGCACACTACTCGTTTGGGTATTGTCTTTTGTGATGATATTTCGGTTTAGTTGGAGTCTTGTATCTATTCTAGTTTGCTCTTGAATTGTAGCTATGTACGCTTATTCAGTTTCAGTATTATGTTCCGAAAATATTCAGTTGAAGTTTAAGTTATTCACTCTGTATGATTCGGTTTAAGTTGATCTTGATAAGGTAGGACCAGTTGGAGATAGACACGTATCGATCACTTCACGTGTAATCATCATGCTATGCATCCATATTCAGATGTATGTCATTGTTTTGTATTATGTTAGTAATCAAATGCAGGTTTAACCACATTGATATTGTGGTTAAATCTCTTTTGTTCTACATTGATATAGTTGATAGACGAGATTGGTGTCAATACCGATCTGATGACAACAATTGATGAGTGCTCTTAAGGTTATTCCATGGTATTATGGTCACATATATGTTTAAAGTGGGAGGTTATAAGATATTTGGTGTGATCTTATTTTTGTGGACCGATATATGCTAATAATTTTGAAATAAGTGGTCATTCGGTTTAGTTCAAATTAAATGTGATCGGATTTAAGTTTAATTGATTGGAATTTAAAATTGAATTGAATGGGAAGGATTATATGCATATAGACCTTGGTAGTATCGTTTATATTTCATGATGGGTGAAATTAAACGATATAATTAAGAACCAGATTTAATCAGGTATCTGTGGGTTTATGTTCCCTAGTTCATGTGCCTATATAAATGAGATTCATTTGGTTTCTAAAGTAGAGATTTTGATTATCACCTAGGGTTTTATAAAAAAACTTTAGAGAGGATCTCATCTTGATACTGATGTATCAAGTTTTTGGTTTTGCACGAAGAACTAGAAAATCTATTCTGCTGCATCAAGTATATCATGAGATCAGACATTTGTTTTGATCTTTTGTTTCAATTTTCTCAAATCTTGATATAATTCACGATAAAGTTTCGAGGTTATGGAATCCAGATCTGGTTAAATCGGATTCCTTCATGTCTTCTTACGTGAAGAAATGGCAAAATGAAATTGAATCACACTCGTATAGTATTGAACCCTTCCCTTCCAACAAACCTAAAAGGCAACTCATCCATAATAATCATCCTCACCAAAGCTTTTTGAGAAGCATCTTGATCAAATGACACAAATGATGGAACATTTTTTGTAACATCATTTTTAATCAATTGATGATGCAAGATTCTTTTGTTTTAGTTTTTTACCGCAAGAAACTTCTTCATCATCACAATCATATCGAAATAATTTTTTGCATATCCTTAAATGTTTCAACATCGCACTAGTTAAAGTAATCGTTTGTGATATGCAACTAATAAATGTACCACAATGACTGCAAGTAGCTCTTTTATAGTCTTTTGCTCTCTTAAAAAGAATCCAATCTTTAGAAGATGTTTTTGGAACCTTGCTATTAGAAGATGGTTCGACTTGGTTAAATTTATCTTCATTGTAGACTCATCAATAGAAACCAATGTTTGCGATAAAGGAGACACTTCATAACTCTTTCCGGTAGAAGATATCATCGTTGACAATTGAAATTGCAACCATTATAATCGAAGTGGTTATGACTTTCCCTCTTATTTTCCTTGTGCTTAAGCTTAATGTATTGCAACCCCTGGAACTGACAGGCTAAGCACAACGCGAAAGACAAGAATCAGCTTCTGTCATTAATACGGAATTGTGGTGGTCGAATTTAAAGACGCTTACCCGAATGTGATGGAGGATTTGCAGGTTAATTTTATCATTCCAGCATCATCATCATCATGATGGTAGAATGAATAAAGATTTCGTTAGCAAGAGTTCATTTTGTGCCAGACAAGATCTTAACCAAATCATTCTCCATTTTAGAATCTCACACTTAGAATAGAACAAAGTTCATAACTCGTATCGAATCTCACAAGCATTGCATTGTTTTAGGTCTTAGTTGGATTAGGATTTAAAGAGAACTTGGATTGTATTCATATCTTTTAGTTTGAAGGTACTTCTCAAATGCAGATTCCCAAGAGGATATGGCATACCCGAATGATTTCAAGGGGCCGATCCTGGTGGACGATGAGCTTAAACTTATATTCCACAACATAGAGCTCCCAACTGAAATGAGCTGCTGAAAAACGGGATGAAACCCATGATGAACATGGCGCAGAGAAGAGCAGCAACTCAGGTTCAAGGAATTTGGTCTTAACCAAAACAGAAGAAAAAGTTAAGGGCTTTATTTATATTCAAGTGTCTGTTTTAGATCTCCCCAAGAGAAGAAAACAAATGCAATGACAATCCTTTACGGTGAAATGGAATAGCATCTACGTCGCCTTGAAAGCATAAGCATTCTTAAGGGTAACATCTATCAAAATGCAAATTTGCATGTGATTGTCAATCATCTAATGCATTTTTCAAAATCTTTGGCATTGTACTTTGAAACTAGGCCAAAATGATACAATACAATACACCAGAGATCCATATTATACACAAAATGTACCTTCTTAACTTACCTTGGGATAACTAACATTTCAAAAGCTTTGACATTGTCACTTCCCAGTCTTATGTTCATATTGCAGGTTGTCCTGTGTGTTCTTATACCAGGCTAAGAGACCTTGATAGGGTTCTCCTGCATCTGAATCAGAGGAAGTATCCGTAGATGATGAAGAAGGTGAAAGGGGACGAGGAGTGTGTCCCATGTTAAAGGTTTTTCTTCCTTCTTCGGTTTTGCAGTAAGAGACAGAATCTCGATTCAGGACTGGTGAGATTCTGAGTCTTTTGCCATCTTTATGGTTTCTCTCCAAGCTCATGCTTCTATTTCTGTCTCGCCTATCTATTGAAAGATTCTCATCCTCCTCACTGTCGCTAATGTCGATTACACCTGCATTAGATACAGAGAGATTGATGTTGGTCTGAGGAACTTGCTTACAGACAAATTGTGCCAAAATGTATACTATGATCATTGTGGCTAAGGAAAACGGTTATGCATACCTGCATCTTTCTCTATTGAAGTTTTGTTCTTGTTAAGATCATAACCCACATCACCAAAATTATCAGTCCTAGGCATGTCGACAGTGCCATCTGTTTCTCCAACGACTACATCAGAAGAAACCCTACCATCGTTCATCTCGTTTAGATACATCGACCTCACTTCTAAGCAATCCTTTGCAACATCCGTTACCATATCCTCCAACTCACCAAACCTACTTTGCCACTTATCCAGCTCCAGGGTGCACTGATGGATTTTGTCTCTCATTGAGATTATCGTCTTCATATCCTCTCTCTTCTTCGTCTCCATCTCCTCTAACAACTTCTCGTATTCCTCCCTCTGGTTTTTCTCCCTCAAAATCTCTTCACGGAGGTGAATTTTATCCCGTTTAAGCCCTAAGAAATTCTCCTTGAGTTCCCTCATCTCTTTCTGCAAACGCATCTTCTCAGACCTCTCAAAATTGAGCATCTCCCTCAGAAGTGCATTCTGCTTCAGACTCTCATGATTCTCCCTCGGATTTTTGTATTCTCTCATTGCCATTGACTCCTCTGTAACGAATTCCTCCTTCACAAACGGCGACATTGTTCCGTCCCTACACATAACCGTTTTCGCCTTCTCCGAACGAGTTGAACTTCCCGCCATTCCCAACTCGGAATCAGATTCTTCTTAAACCCTAAGTTCTTCCTTTCTCAACCAACTCTGAATTTCCAGAGATCAACCTGCAATAATACGGGGGGAAAAAAATCATCGAAGCTTCTTCAGAATAACTCGCCATTTCCGACATCATCAACTTTTTTAAACCCCAAAACCCAGGATTCAAAATATCCTAATTCCTAAATTCGAATACAAGCAGACAGATAGCCAGGAGGAACACGAAAGGTTTCCCCTTCTATCCCAGGATTCTCGGCATATCCGAGAATTTCAAGCAACATGCAAAACGGGGTTTAAAGAATCAAATAAGGAATTTTGAGAGAAAAACATTTACCCAGAGAATGAAGCTAAGAATGGACCAGAAACACGATCTTCGATCTCTTTCTTCTGCGATTCAGCGCAACAGAAGAAGAACCCTAAGAAGATATAGCGAGAACGAGGATTGAAAGAGAACAGTCCCCGATTGTATCATAAGTAGACATACGTATTTATTACAAACATGTTAGTGACTTTGGCATGCAAAGTTTTAAATATTAATAAAATTAGTATTTTTCAGACTCATTCTATTTTTCTATCCTATTCTAAAAAAAACAAATTTTAATTTATTAATGATTGAAAAATAATACAACTTAATAAACGATAAGAAAATATTTTAAAAAAATTATTTAACTATAACATTGTTATTAATCAAAAAACAATAACACTAAAAAATTAGAATAATATTATTAAAAACGAAATTAAAAAATCAGATATATTAGGAGAGGCACAAAGGTATTTAGATTGTCTAAAATATACTTATACAGTTTTAATATTCAACAAACTTGGAAGTTACATACTTGGCCGTATACGGATGTGCAAGTGGAATGAGGTGAACGGACTTACTCAACATGTCAACAACGATCATGATGGAACAAGAACAGGGAAACAGATCACCATCGTGATCCTTAAAACAAGGTAATAGAGAAATGAAAACTAATTCACTAACATCCTATTATACTGTGCATTCTGACTTCTTCAATTGATCTCGGTTTACTGCTGATATTTGCGATTTGGTCTTCTAATTCGAACACGTCGAAGTCTTTGAGTCACCTCCTACGTCTTCACAATTCTATCAACATTCCGCCTTGACCGAAACTTTGTCCTCAAGGTTTAAACAAGAGAAACTATCTTAAAGTGATCCATTGTTTCCCATGTTAAATCTTCATCTGGTTGTCTTTTCCAGTGCACCAATATTTCTGTGGATATTTTTGAATCTCTCTTAACATAACGTGTTGCCAGAATCTGTTGTGGTTCTAGATGTAGGCTTGCATCTTCTCGCAATGGTGGAAGAGTTGATGGTGGTGTTGGCACTTCTCCAATTTGTCGTTTAAGTAAAGAGACATGAAACACAGGATGTATTCTTGCTTACTCTGGTAATTGCAGTCGATAAGTAATGCGACCAACTCATTCCACAACTTAAAAGGGCTCGTAGTAGCGATTAGCAAGTTTCTGAGATGAGCATAAAAAAACAGATTGTTGTCGATACAATTGGAGCTTTAGATAGACCCAATCCCCTGTTTCGAAGGAGATGTCCCTTCTCTTTGTGTCAGCATATTGCTTCATCCTGTTGTTGGTTGCTGCTAAATGTTGTTTGAGTTCTTAAATAAGTTCATCTCTCGTAGCCATCTGAACATCTAATTATCCCACTAGTGTTGCTCCAAATTGATATGGTGGTGTATGTGGCGGCGATCGACCGTATAAAGCTTGGAATGGAGACATGCTGATAGAAGAATGGAACATGGTGTTAGTCTGTTGTGGCAGAAACACCTCAGAAATCATTCGATTCAGCGGTTGACTACCTCAGTTTGTCCGTCGGTTGGGGATGGTATGCTGATGACATTCGTAATCTTGTGCCTGATAATTTCCGAACTTTTGCCAAAAGTTACTGATGAATATTTTATCCATGTCACACACAATTGACTTAGGAATACCATGAAGTTTCACCACATATTCAACAAATTTGGAAGCTACGTGCGTGGTTGTATACGGATGCGTAAATGGAATGAGGTGAGCGGACTTACTTAACATGTCAACAACAACCATGATGGAAGTGCGGTCTTCTGCTTTTGACAGTCCATCCATAAAATCCATTGAGATATCCTCCCACACTTGACATGGAATGGGTAATGGTTGTAAGGGAACATTGATTCATATTTGGCTCGCTAGCATGTATCACAAGATGCGACATATTCGCGAACAGTTTGATGCATAAACGGCCAGTAAAACTGATGGACAACCTCTTAACGGTTCGTAGAACATACGAATGTCCTTTTTTTGGCGTGTTATGGTACTCATAAAGTAGGTGTTTGATCAATGCAGATTATGGAGGAATGACTACTCGATTATGGAAGCATATGAGATCATTATGTCGAGAACATGGCTTATCTGAATTCTCTGTAGCAAGCGCTTCCAATTTTTATAGGTATTGTTTGGTGTGTCTTAGCTCCCGCAACTCATCCCATAGTGTAGTATGAGGTATGGATAATCCAAGGAGATGCATTAATCCTGGGATGCGAGACAGAGAATCGACAACTTGGTTGGAGTTTCTAGGTTTGTACGTGATCTCGTAATCATACCTAAGCAATTTATCTACTAATTTCTGTTGTTCGGATGTGAGGATTCTATGTTCCAACATGTAACATGGACTCATTTGATCAATTTGTATGATACATTTGTGGCCCAAGAAATACGGTCTCCACATACGTATTGCTAGTAAAATGGTCAACATTTCTCGAGCATACGCATACAAGTTTTGCTTCGCGGGGCTCAAACCTCGAATCATTAAAGCAATGGGTTATCCATTTTGAGTGAGTATCGCTGCTATGCCATCTCCCGAATCATCTGTTTGAATGACAAATGGCTTTGAGAAATTGGGTAGAGCAAGTGTAGGTGTTGTTCTTAATGTTGTCTTGAGTCTGTTGAAAGCTTCCTCTGCAGCTTTGGTCCACACAAATTTCCCTTTATTAAGCAGGTTAGTGAGGGACATAGCAAGTTATCTGTAGTCTTTGATGAATTTTCTGTAGTATTCGGTCAGTCCTACGAATCATTGAACCTCGGTGATTCTCATCGGACGTGGCCAATTAATCATTGCTTGCACTTTGATAGCATCTAATTTAACGCCTTTGTGTGATATTATGTGGCCGAGGTACTCAAGCTCTTGTTTCCCGAATACACACTTCTTGAACTTAACAAAGAGCTGATGTTGGCGAAGGATGTCGAATACTTCTCGGATCAGTTCCATGTGATCTGGCCATGTCAATCTATAAACCAATATGTCGTAAAAAAAGACTAGAACACACTTACGAAGTAGAGGTCGGAAATAGTGTCCATTACTACTTGAAAAGTGGAAGGGCATTACATAATCCGAAGGGCATTACTAGATATTATAGTGCTTGTTATGCATCTGAAATAAGGTTTTGTGAACGTCTTTAGGTCTGACTCGTACCTGATGGTAACCTACGGTTAGGTCCAACTCTGATACCAATTGATAAGAACTCATCCCATAATAAACCCAAACTAATCCTGCAAAGACCCACAAATCTCATCCCTAAAAGCTAGCTTGCTCTATGTAACTCATCGGGCATATCCTCGACTATGGGGGATCGGGAAGCGATCTTTAATAGTAGCAGCGTTGAGAGCCCGATAGTCGGTGCAAAATCGCCAAGAACCATCCTTCTTTTTATGAGTAACACGATGGACGAGAATGGGTTGGAGCTTGACCTTATAAACCCGGATTAAAGCATCTCTTGAACTTGCCTTTCGATCTCGTCTTTTTGGAAGTGGGTGTACCTGTAGGGTCGAACATTCACGGGATATATTCCTTCCTTAAGCGTAATATAATAATCAACTTCGTATTCCAGAGGTAGTTAGGCTGGCTCTCCAAAAATGTCTTTGAATTCCTCGATAGCCTCCTTTATCTCCTCCGGCACCGGAGTGAACGACTGGTGATCATCGCTGGTGCAAATTGCAAACAGAGTATGACTTTGGCGGATGTTTTTGGAGATCTGGCTTGGTTGAAATTCGGTTATGGCGTTTATCTCTAGTCCGCTAATCATATGTTTCACGCCATTCCATTTGAATGAAAGTGTTCTTGCACACCAATCACACATAGTGGGTCTCATATCTCTAAGCCATTGTACGCCTAGAACAATATCAAGTCCTGGTAACACTAGTGAGTAGAGGGTTACCGGTAAAGTGATTCCTTGCAGTAATAACAAAACCGCATCACAACAACCTTGACATTTCAATGGATTTCCATCTATGACGTGGATTGAAAATGGAGTTGTAGGCAGAAAACAAGATTCAACAAATTGTTAGCCTTCTCGTTGATGAAATTATACGAAAATCCATTGTCAATAAGGCCACAAGATGTTGTTTACCAATCTAGACTTTGACTCTCATTTTTTTTATGGAATTTCCCAACATGCGAGAGCATATAAAGAAATTTCTGGCTCCTACATGTCTTCTTTTTCAAGTTCTTCATCGATGTTTTGTTCACCTTCCATGAGAAGCAATTGGGGCTTAGCACATTTGTTTCCTAGAGTGTATCTCTCGTCACAGCTGAAACATAATCCGAGGTTGCATTTTTTACCTCATCCCAAGTCAGCCTCTTCGGTGTTAATCCTCCATTTCGAGATGAGTATGTCCTTATCGAGTTTGATTTGTTGGTTGGAATTTTTTTTTTGTCATTGGAGTAGGTCATCACGTATATTGGCCAAGATAAAACATGTGAATACCCTCGAAAATGGATGATCATAGTCCTCCCAACGTCTTCTGCGTCCATCCTTGTACCTTGTTTTGTAGATGCTAGAACTCTCGATGGTACTCTCCTAAAGTGCTAGATTATTGTATTTTTTTAGAGAGCTTCGTCAAAGTCTTCGCATTCTGTCGGTTCGAATCGTGTCCATAACTCTCCTTCGAATGTGTCCCAGGTAAAGACCGGCTCATCTGCTGCATAAGTTTTTATTAAGGCATGGAACAGCTTGTTTGCCTTATCCTCCAAATGATATGATGTATAATGCATGCAGTGATGTTATAGGGTGTTTTGATATTGAAAATACTGTTTCACTTTGTTTATCCATGTTGTAGGGTCACCACCAGAGAAATGAGGAAACTCTAACTGTGGTGTTTTTTGTGTGAAATAACGGTTGCGTGTGATCGTTACGAGTTGGCAGTCCTTGTCATTCGTCTCATCGCTTTCCCCGATCGGAATTCGATCTTTCGAGTACTCCGGACAAGGGTTCAGTGAACCTATTGAGTGATATCTCTAACAATTAGAACTTCTTCACCATGGCATTCTTCAACAGTGAAATCTCATCATGAACATGTACCAGGCCATTTTCGAGTGTCTCGATGCGGTCTTTGTTGGTGGTCATATTGACACCACTAGAGCATGGTTCGAGTTAATAATGGTAGTTTCTGTGAAGCTCTAATACCAATGATGATCCCAATCAGAAACTAGGTAACATATGTCTGTTTTTGCAGAAAAACACTCTGCTTAATCTCTTTTTTATTACCTTCTTTAAATAGCAACAAGAATAGGGAAACAGATCACCATCGTGATCCTTAAAACAAGGCAATAGAGAAATGGAAACTAATTCACTAACATCCTATTCTACCAGAAGATTAATTCTCCCTTTTATTGTGCATTATGACTTCTTCAAAGCTTTTTTAAATTATCTCGGTTTACAGTTGGTATTTGGGATTTGGTCTTCTGATCCAAACAAGTCGAAGTCTTTGAGTCACCTACAAAGTCTTCGCAGTTCTATCAAATATATTGTCTAATTTTTATAACGTTAGACCAAACAAATTAAAAACATCTGGATTGAAAAAAATAATGCCTAAATCTCATTTCAAAACACTGATTGTTTTATGTAATTGTAAACTTTAATTGGATATCCACATGGATAATTTAGTATATCATAAACTTTTATTGGATATCTACACTGATAATTAATATATCATGAACTTTATTCACACATCAAATTCAATATTTTCCTTTCCACCAAATTCTAGGTTTTTATTACTCAAAACCTGGAAAAAAAGAAAAATGAAACAAAAAGTTCCATTCAAAGAATTGTTCTAAATATCGGCCTAGACAATGGTCGGATGCCCCGTTAATCTATAATCAGAGGTTTTAGGCGGAAGATTCGCTTGGACGGTCTAGGCGATCGTCTAGGCGGCTAGGCGGATGATTAATCGATATATGATCGTCTAGGCGGCCGCTTAGGCGGTATTCTACTTTTAAAGGTAGAAAAAAATTTAAGATAAGAAAAAAACTTTAACAACTAGTTTATCAAGATGATAACGAAATAGAGTATTTTTGAATGAGTAAGTGATTAACAAAATTCATTTATTTATTTTTCATTATAGTTATATAAATAACCATTTGTGTTCTTATGTAAGTAAGTATACACAAAAAAAAAAGAAACCAACTTGATAGTAAAAAGTTGAATAATCTTGTTTATTTTTAATTTAATGCGAGATTGATTGTTTAAAATAAAAATAAATGAACAAGGCTTTGAATGTGTTTCTATCTAATGATCCATATCATTTTCAAGATTGGATTATTGATAATGGAAAAACGGGCGATGAATCAATTGAAGAATATGAAGGATCAAACCGAAATGTGTTGACGTGTGAATGTTCAAGAGATCGACCAAGTGGATGATTTGCTTATGTATATAGAGTTTGATGAATCATATTTTGATTCCGAAGAAGAAGAAATTAACATACAGTTTGAATCTGATTAACAATATTTCAATAAAGAATATAAAGAAGTTGAATTAGATAATTAAAAAATTACTTATTTATTTTTGTTATTTCTTTCAATTTTATTTATTTATATGCATTTTAAACAATGAAATAATCATAAATATTTTAAATTAAACATTTGGATTAAAATTACAATATGACCCTAACTGGTGGAGTCGCAGTCAAACGCAAAAGTGGCGTCTACGTTTTCTGGCGATTCCGAGCGACATTACAACCGACTGGTGGAGTCGCAGTCGCCCGAAAACGCATCGAAACACATATTTTAAAAATCTGAAATTATATTGCGTTATGTTTGTGTTTTGATACGTTTTGAATAAAATTACCAAAATATCCTCGTGTCTTTCCCTTATCTCTTGTCTCTTTCTATTATAATTTATATTAATCGTAAATATATATATACATATATATATTTAAATATTTTATAACTTTTTAATTTATTTTAAATATTTAAAAATTATAATTAAAAGGTATACACTAAACAAAAATATTTAAATAAACTTTTTTCTTAATAATTGTCTATTTTGGTAATTTTGTTCTAAACTGAATCGCAACAGTTTTTTATCATTCTTTTCTAGTCGCAGTCGCCCACAAATATAACGATTCCATCATTAATACAAAATGAAACAAAAAACTACCAATTGTTTATAAAAATGTCTCCAAACGCAAACACAAACTACGAGTTTCCACCAATCAAACCTTATAAATATAAAAATCTGCATAAATACTCTAGACATTAGAAATTGAGTATTCGTCTGCCTAACTCCTAACATTTTTTTGAACCAATATGACTTGCCAAAAAAAATCTACATTATGACAACAACAAAAATTGCATACATCGATCATTAAACAAAAGTCAAAATAATTTATTTAAATTTATGAAAGTGCCAGTTGATCGATATCATTGTCAACTTAATTGGGATTGATTTGTATAATTAAATCTGGATTATATTGTTAATCATTGGATGTTTCTGATATATTATTTTAAAGTTGAATTTTGCCATGACCATTTAATATCACTTTTTGCCGATAAAAGACTATTTTCCCCTATTTGCTGAAAAAAAATTGTTTATATTAAAATGATTTTTAGAAAAAAAAAATAGAGGGGACAGGGTAGGTCTATATATGAACGTTTTAGGACACTTCTCTTTGAAGTAGAACATATTATACTTGGAGCGGAATCATTATCATTTTTATATTTATATATTAAAAATTATTCCGAATTTGTTTTATTTTGTATTTTTTTTTTGAGACAAGAAGCGATTTGCTCTGGTCTCACACCAAAGACTCGGAGAGGAAGATGACAACGCTGAACTGGTTATCCTTTCCAACGAAGCAGCAAATTTTGTTCCCCATGAAACTCGTTTCCATGGTTTTGTTAGTGGGTCTCGCTCTTCTTCTCTTCTTCTTCGGCTCCGGCGAGATATCTCCGGTCGCTACGTGGGTGACCACAAAATCCAATGCTCAAATCTCGCTGCCGTCCTTTGTTGTGCCCGATATCGAGGACGTAATACCTCAAGGTAAGATCAATTAATGTAAAAGTTTATGGCCTTTTATGTGAATCTGTCGTCTTTGCGATGCCATTGTGGAGTAGACGTAAGCTTGTTTGTGGGTGTAAATTTTTGAGATCTAGGGTATGTTGAAATGCTTATGGATTTTGAAAATTTCTCAATGGGTTTTGTGGATTCTATCTGATATTGCTTTATCATTTGTTCATTCTGTTCAAGTTTTATATAATAATTCAATCTTAGGACTCAAAAAATCTATAATCTAGTTTGAGTATCGTCGATTGTATCATACTTCAATTCGAGATTTTGTGATATTAGTGGTAGTTTTTCCAGTTTGTATATATAAAATCTGATAATTTACACACTCTTATGTTATTATGAGTGATATCTTCAATATGTTTCAAATTTTCTGGTTGATTTATCTGACAAGTTGTGAGAGTTATATTTGATTCACAGCATTGTTTCAAGTCCATCCGATCTTTTAAATAAAATTAAATCTTTGTGCATAATTTAAAGACTATGATATCTGTTGGCTAAGTTGATATAAGTGTTTTCAGCACTGGTTTATATATCAAATTCAAGTTGGAAATGCTAAGATGTTTAAACTAGTGACTGGATTCAAGATTCAGTTATCAAGCTTGGGGTATTCTTGGTATTTCTGGATTAAAGTTGGCCGTTAAGATGGTTCCTAAAACGTAGGACGATCACATCGATTGATTTGAACTCGTAAACATTGCGTGTCGACTCATTTCTTTGCTATGTTTTTCTGGTTTTCTTTCTCTTTCTTTTTTGGTTTTGTTTTTCGGGTTTTCTTGTGGAGGAATTGCTTAATCTTTATAGTCCAAGTTTCTTGAGAAGATTAAAATATAATATTGAAATGGTAGTGTTGCTACAATTAGGATCTGCAGTTCATACTGTCATTCCCTCGTGGGTTGATTCTTGAGAAACCTGGATTGCCGTTAAAAGTGCTCTGCTTCTCCTGATTCTTGGATTCACAGGGGCGATAAGAACTGACTCGTAATCGTGTTTGTTGCATTAGATATCCTGATAGAGAAATGTGACCTCTTCACGGGGACATGGATCCCAAATCCGTCAGGACCAATCTACACGAACAACACTTGTCATTTCATTAGCGGTCACCAGAACTGCATCACCAATGGCCGACCTGATTCAGGCTTTCTCTACTGGAAATGGAAGCCTCGTGACTGTTCCTTGCCTGTTTTTGATGCTCGGAAATTTCTTCAACTCATGAGGAATAAATCCTGGGCGTTGATTGGTGACTCTATATCGCGTAACCATGTCGAGTCATTGCTCTGCATGCTCTCCACGGTATGGTTTTTCTGTCCGTTGAGTTATTTTCTTTCAGTTTATTTTGACTGCAAATACTATATAAACATGCAGATTTCATCGAGTAATTCATGTAAAACGCTTTTGGAAACTCTAGTTACCACCCTTTGGGTATGCATTAGAGCGTAATTCAGATGTTTTTAAACGAATCCGTAATGGAAAACCGGGAATACTCGGTAAAAATGCTTCAGAAGTTGCAAATATCATTCTTTTGATTCTTCACAAGCTTGTAAATGAGCCCAAAAATGTATAAATTTGAGGACAATTTTCTCTTTCTTATTTCAGGTTGAAGAACCCATTGAAGTCTATCATGACAAAGACTACAGATCGAAACGATGGCAGTTTCCTTCACACAACTTCACCATATCGAACATATGGTCGCCATTCCTTGTCGAGGCTGCAATATTCGAAGACTTCAATGGTGTGTCGAAAGCCATTATCCAGCTCCAACTCGACAGACTTGACAAAACATGGACCGATCTCTACCCGAGCCTCGACTACGCGATCATCTCAACTGGGAAATGGTTCTTGAAAGGCGCGGTATACCACGAGAATGGAAAACCCGTTGGCTGTCATTTCTGCCCGGAGAACTCGAACCTCAAGGAGTTAGGATTTGTGTATGCTTACAACACTTCACTACGTCACGTTATGGAGTTCCTCGTGCAGTCTAACCACAAAGGTAAGATCTTTTTCCGGACATCAACACCTGATCATTTCGAACTCGCAGAGTGGAATAACGGTGGAACATGTCCGAAGACGGAACCAGTTGGGGAAGAATACATTGAGATTAAGGAACTAAACAAGATACTTAGAGATGTGGAGCTCAATGAGTTCGAGAGGGCGGTGCAAGAAGCGAGTGAAAACAGAGCCGGCATGAGGCTTTTAGATTTCACCGGAATGTTACTGACCAGACCGGATGGGCACCCGGGTCCGTACAGACAGTACAGGCCGTACGAGAAAGACAAAAAGGCGCAAATACAGAACGATTGTCTGCATTGGTGCTTGCCGGGTCCCATTGATTACTTGAACGATGTGATAATGGAGCTCATACTAAATGGCTGAACCGGGTCATATTCAATTTGGGTAACCGGAAAAATTGAAAACCCGGTTTGGTCCGGTTGATATTACGCACCAGCATCATGTAAATCGGTGAAATTTTCCGATAACCATTTTGTAAACCGGTGGAAATTTTTGGTGAATCGGATTGTGTAAATTGAAACAATGTGACAAAGACGGTCATTGTGAAATTACTGATTCGGACATCTTTCTTCAAATAGAAATATCAATAATAATATCAATACCTTACATGGCCAAAATGCGATATATTCTATTTGAGAATAATAATATTAAAATACACAATCTGATATTTTTCGTCTCATAGAGTATATACTGTAATATATATGGCAATATATTAATTTTTATTGTATCCGATCAATTAGACAACAAAAATAATGAATTATTTAATAGAAATTGCGATATAAATTGAATGATACAGAAAAAAGTAGTGAATTTTTTGTGTTTTCTCGAGGTAAAATAAAGAAAATTAAAGAACCATTCCTCCGCGTTTCAACGGTCAAGAAGTACTAAAAAGGGTAAAAATCTCGTCACAAGCTACGGACGCCAACTCTCTTAAATCTGCCAAACTACTTTTGAATTTCAAATATTTCGACCGTTGGATCTCTCCATATATAAAACCCGGGAAGGACTTCACTGTCTTCTCGTTTAACACAACCCCAAAATTTGAAATCTCATAATCTCTCTCTTTCTAGAAATGGCAACGGTCGCAAATCCAGCTCCGGCAAAAAAACCAAGGAGTAGAAAGGCGCTTAAGCAGAAGAATGAGATCATAGAGACGCCGCCAGCCCCGTCGCCTGCTTTGGCGAAGGCGCAAGCGGCCAAGTCGTTCGAGAAAGATCTAACGGAGATGCAGGCGATGTTGGAGAAGATGAAGCTCGAGAAGGAGAAGACGGAGGAGTTGTTGAAAGAGAAAGATGAAATCCTGAAGCGCAAGGACGAGGAGCTGGAGAATAAAGGGGCCGAGCAGGAGAAGCTTAAGATGGAGTTGAAAAAGCTGCAAAAGATGAAGGAATTCAAGCCTACCATGGTAAGATTTCTACATCTTATTCTCGATTATAAGTTGGTTTATGAATATTAAGATTTGAGATGATTTTGGGGATATATTTGTTAAATTAAACTTGTTTGTTTTTTTAAGTTAAATTAAATTTTGGATTAAATTGAATATTAGATCAAAAATTAATTTTTGGATTAAATTGAATATTAGATCAAAAATTAATTTTTGGATTATGATCAAATAAATTATATTTTGGAACAAACCCAAATTTAATTTTGTGATCCAATTTCTAGAAACTTTTAATTATAAATATCTAAATTTTTATGTAGAAAAATCTAGATACTTAGAATAAAAAATCATGAGATTTTGTTATATTTCACTAGAATTATAATATTTTATTTTGGATATTTTGGTGAATAGTTGTAACCATGGTAACCTCTGCTCATTTGTATCAACTAAGCAAAAATTAAGAAATAATGAGGTTTCTAAATATAAGTCATCTTCTAGTGTTTTTCTTCTTTCCTATTTAGAGATCAAGTTTTTTTTCGAGTTCTTCTTTGGTTCTCTCGAGTTCTTCGGGTTTATGGTCTAAGATCCTTTCACACAGTGCTTAGCATTGACCCTAGACCGTAAATCCGAAGAATCCGAAGAAAAACTCGAGAGAATCGAAGAAGAACTCGAAAGAAAACGTGAACTCTAAATAGGAAAGAAGAATAACATTTAAGAGATGACTTGTACTTAGATTCTTTATTTCTTAATTTTTGCTTGGTTAATACAAATGAGGGGAAGGTTATTTATAACCCATGGTTACAACTATTCACCAAAATATACAAAATAAAATATTACACTTCTAATGAAATCTAACAAAATATCATGATTTTTTATTCTAAATATCTAGATTTTTATGAAATCTAGATATTTATAATTAAAAGTTTGAAAAAATTTGATCACAAAATTAAATTTGGGTTTGGTCCAAAATATAATTTATTAGATCATAATCCAAAAATTAATTTTTGACCCAATATTCAATTTAATCCAAAATTTAATTTTAACTTTAAAAAACAAGATTAATTCAACAATATTAAGCAAATGTGATTGACCAACTGTGTAATGCAAAATTTGTAGTTGATCCAATTACGATATACTGCTCCGTTGGGATATTATAGATTGTTATGGGATTTGATTCAGTCGCAATTTTCTGTATCCCCATAATATTACATAGTAATGGTTTGATTTAGAATCAATGAATCCGAGTTTGTCCGATTGCAAAATGGTTGTGCAAAAAAACAAAAAAAGAGAGGTGATTATGTGGCCTTTGGAGACTGATCTGAGTTTGTGCTGCTCCTCAGTCTTTCCCTTTCAGCCAATCAGTCCCACAAACAGAACATGAAAAGAAGGGGAAGAAGAAGAAGGATTGTCCCGAGACAAAGCGGCCATCGACACCTTACATCTTGTGGTGCAAGGACCAATGGAATGAAGTGAAGAAGCAAAACCCCAATGCTGACTTTAAGGAGACTTCGAACATTCTGGGCGCTAAATGGAAAAACCTTAGCGCAGAAGAGAAGAAGCCTTACGAAGAGAGGTACCAGACGGAGAAGGAAGCGTATCTCCAGGTTATTGCAAAGGAGAAGCGTGAGAAAGAAGCCATGAAGCTCCTGGAGGATGAGCAAAAGCAGAAAACTGCAATGGAATTGCTTGATCAGTACCTCCACTTTGTGCAAGAAGCTGAACAGGACAACAAGAAGAAAGCCAAGTAAAACCACCTTCCTTTCCTTCGATTCATCGGTCAATACAAGTCTGATATAAACACTATGATAGGAATCTGATGACATCTATTTGTCTGTCTGCAGGAAGCAGAAGGATCCACTTAAGCCAAAACAGCCCTTGTCTGCGTTCCTGGTGTATGCAAACGAGAGGAGAACAGCTCTACAAGCAGAAAATATGAACTGCGTGGAGGTCGCAAAGGCGACAGGAGAAGAGTGGAAGAACATGTCTGGAAAAGAAAAGGCGCCATATGAAGAGGTGTGTTCCCAATTTACATATATACTCGCAGAAATTGTCATGCAGGTGCGTTCATTGATATATTGTATGTGTCTACTGTAACTTAACAGATGGCGAAGAAGAACAAGGAGATCTACCTGCAAGAAATGGAGGTCTATAAACGGATTAAGGAAGAAGAGTCGATGAATCAGAAGAAAGAAGAAGAGGAACTCATGAAGCTCCACAAACAGGAAGCACTTCAACTCCTCAAGAAGAAGGAAAAAAACGAAAACATGATAAAGGTTACCACTTGCCCTTCACCAATGAAAGTTCAATCTAAAACTAAGCTCTGAGTGTTTTGAGTTTTGGAGGTTGATGGGGTTTAAATCTTTCTTGCAGAAAAAGAAAGAGACCAAGAAAAAGAAAAACGAAAATGTTGATCCCAACAAACCCAAGAAGCCTGCTTCTTCATTTCTGCTCTTCAGGTACTAACCTAAACTCAATCAAACCCGAACTAAGAAAAGGCATAAAAAGTCAATATTTCTTTAAACCATCTATCGATTTTTCCAGCAAAGACGCGAGGAAGGCTTTGCAAGAAGAACGCCCTGGGATAAACATCTCGACGCTCAACGCTCTCAT
This sequence comes from Gynandropsis gynandra, assembly GCA_036759665.1. Classification (NCBI taxonomy): domain Eukaryota; kingdom Viridiplantae; phylum Streptophyta; class Magnoliopsida; order Brassicales; family Cleomaceae; genus Gynandropsis; species Gynandropsis gynandra. The sequence goes on from CM071866.1 coordinate 36,216,128, forward strand.
ATCGGTGAAATGGAAGGTAAAAATGGCATTACCATTGTCAGAAAGATAACAAAATCAGCATTCTTTGTTATACAACAAAATCAAAGTAATATTCGTCTCTGTATCAGGAACTGGGGGAAGAAGAGAGGCAAATTTACAATAGAAAGGCCGCAGAATTGATGGAAACTTACAAGAAGGAAGTGGAAGAGTACAACAAGAAGTAGACAGAAGAAGATTATGTTCAAATTTGCTCGTATTGAACATCTCTTCAATTGCTTTTATTATCAACTAAACCGGCTCAATTGTTCGAAATTCCAAGTTTTGGATGTCTAAACTGGCTTCGCAAGATCATCATCAACTAACCCGGTTAACGTGCTCTAAATTAAAAGTTTTGTGTGCCTAAACCGGACTATGTAATCTATAATTTAACTCCATCTCAAACTATTTGACTTAAAATAAATATGTATTTTCATGTAAAAACGCGGTGAAGCCCGTGTCAATATCGACCGTCGGATCGAACTGGAAATCAACGTCGAAGATCGGAGAACTCCCCGTAGAAGTATTAGCTGAGATCAACCCTTGGAAATCCGACGGATCAGAATAACCCACGTGGCAGAATCCCCCGCCTCCGAAGTCGCGGTCGTAAAACGGTGTCGTTGGGAAGGAGAAAGCGTCGCCGCCTCCGCCGCCGTCGAGACCATCGGTGCGTACAGTGAGATTGCTCCTAAGGTTGTCGAGAAGGTCATTTTGGTAATTTCCGGTGTCGTTGATTTTTGTGTCTTGCTTCTCAGGGGAAGCAGGAGGAGGAGCAATCACCTGTGAACAGGTGTGTCTTCCTCTGTACGTCACTTCGAAGACCGTTGGATCACCATCCGATCTCTGGACTTGCTTCGTAGCCCAACAGTTCTGCGTATTACGATACGTGCATCTGTAATAACTCCTGAAATTTTAATATTTCAAAAAATTATTAAATAATATTTATTTCACTCCGAGATGATGGCGATGATGTTTATGGTGATGGTGTTGGTGTGATGATGATACCTGGGGAATGTAGCACCCAAAATATCTTTCTGGCCATACTTTCTCCAGCTAAAGCCATCATCTTGAGGTCCCTCTAAGCCTCTCTCAGGGCTTATTCTCACATGCTCTTTCCATCTTGGCAACATCTTCCTGCATTTTCGACCATTTTCATGTCAGATTTCAACTCCTTAATCTTGCTTTTTGTTTATTCTAAGGATCCCTTTACCTCTTCTTTGGATTAAAGTTGTAATCTTGAAGATTACTCTCCTTCGACCCTCCTTCAACAAACTCTTCGCTTCTCGGGCTTCCGTTTATCGACGCCGGAACAGGGCTTTCTCGTATGACGAAACCACCTGTTGGACCAGAACCTCGTTAGCCTCAGCCCCGGTCGGTGCCAGAGCATGCGAGGGAGACGGCGATGCTCCGATGTGCAACTGGAGCTGCTTCGCGGCGTCCATCCCATGGATCAACTCGCTGATCAACATCTTCTGGTCCCAACTCAACATGTTTGTAGTTTCCATATCTCTTCGGAGATTCCCAAGGTAGAACACAACTTAGTTCGATCTTTGCTTTGTCGAAAATTTCGCACCGGCAAACCTATCTCCGGCAGTGGAAATTCTCAGCAACAGTACATTTCATACCAAGTCTATGAAATCATAGGATTCCGACATAAGATTGTATAATGATCAACAAGAACACGGATGTTTTACACAAAAATAAAAGAAGAGAAGGTTTCTTGGGTTTGTGATGAAAATTGAGAGTGTTGGTCTTAAATATAAAGGCATTGGGTGAAAGGCAATGTTTGAAATTTTGACTAAAGGATTAAAAACGAAAACGAAAAGACACAAACAATAGAACATGAGAAAAGTCTTTGGTCATAAGAAGTATAGTTTCACTTGGTAGTGGGGAAGTGAAGGTCATAAGGTCAAATGCTGACCAATTCAAATCCATGATTATCTCACTGTTTAATCACTTGATCATTTAATTAATCCAGTTATTAATATCTTCATAATTGGACAACCCAGAATAAACAACTGTCCCTTTCATGATCAAGACTTATAGTTATTTTAAAGATTCTGTTTCTTATTTATTTGCGAAAGTTGCAATATTTTATGTTCGTATGTAACACGTTAACCAAACTTGGTTTGTGTGAAAGTTGAAATGTGTAGAAAAAATATGGTATAATAGTGAGTTATTGTCATAAGCGTTATTTTGAGATCTAACTCGACAATGGATTTAATATGAAAAAGATGTAATAGAAAGAATTTCAGTCTCTTCTTTTGATAAGATGGACTAAATATTCGAAATAATCGATTTGATACGAAATTTGTTTTCAACAAATCCACATATTCGAATCCAAATTTTTATTTTTATAGACAAATACTTATATATATAAATAATGAAAATATCATTAAGATTAGATTAAATATAATTGGGTATTCGAAAATGATAAGATATTTGATCCCATGTTACTGGTTTCAGTTCAAATATAAAACATATCTGTAAAAGTTTTGATGTTCGACTCGTGTCCATCCGTATTTATTGGAAACTTTAAACTCCTTGTTGATATATATAAAAAAATAACATTCTATCTGGAGATTCTTTATTCTTTTTGGTAATTGCACAAGAGAGTTTTTTCTTCACACTCTTTATTCTTTTTAGTTATTGAGCAAAGAATCGATTGTGATTCTTGTTCATATATATAATCCGATGAATAAGATTAAAGTCTTTCCCAAAAGTAGGATGAGCACAATGTTTGATCCAAAATCGTAAACTACTCGTGTCAAAACTTTAAATTATGTTGTTGGATTTATGCATTTTGTGTCCATCGATCAATTCTATGTTTGATTCACTTTGAGTACAAGGTTTATTTTTGCGGTACAACAAATGGTATTAAAACACAATTGTGATTAGAGAAATCATCAACATAGTAGAGATTCAACCAACTTGATAAACTCTAGACTCAATCAAGAAAGAGGGGTTGTAACTAGGTAGTGTTATTGCCCTTAGGATCCCGATACAGATTGATAACTCGGTAACTCAGGTTTTGAAAGGAATCATGGTAATGTAGATGCATAAGTTGGATGTTGAAAAGTTTGATGTGAAAATAGATTTCATACTTTGGATAGAGAAAGTTGAGATAGACTTGGAAATCATGAGACCCGTAAATAGTCTTGAAGACAATATTGAAACGTGGAATCGAGAGAACTTATCAAAAGCAACATTAGTAGCCGATAACCCATGAGCATAGGAGAATTACGCCAGTGGCTCCTAAAAAATTGCAGAAACCACACGTGTGATCTTAATCTTGACAATAGAGTCAAATGATAAAGGAAACGAACATGAGGAAAAGGATAATGCAATGAGAGCGATAAAGAAAACAAATAGTCGTGTAAGAAATCTTATTGTTATCTCTTTCAAATCAAATCCTTAGAAAGGTTATACAAGAAAAAAAACATATGGAATATGGAAGTCGCTTGAAAAGTTATACTTAAAACAATAGTTTACCAATTGCATGTACTTGATGCATATGCTCTCTGAATTTACAATGGAATGAACAAAACAACTAGAAGAGAACTTGTATGTATTCCAAAAGATTCATTCTACTGGATATAAAAAATTTTCAAGTCAAGGTAGAAGAGGAGTATTAAGCAATATACCAATTGAATTTCCTACCTCCTATGTATTATTAGCTTAAAGAGGTACTCAAGTATTCTCGTGCAACAATCACTGTAAAAGAAATGAAAGCAACACTCGATGAAAAGAATTAGAACTCACGGTTTTGAAAAAAATCAAAAGATAAGTGCTAAAATCTTGTGTGTTGGTGGTATATTAGAACAAAGAGATAAAAAGAAAAGGAACTGTAAAAGGAAATCGAGATCAAAGTCGAAAGGTAAAGCATAATGTTGTAATTGTGGTAAAAAGTGGAACTTCAAGAAATATTGTTATGCTAGGAAGAATAACCATAAAGATAATATAGATGACGATGATGATGATGGAGAAGCATCAATGATCAAAGGTGGTTTAGTGGTGAGATTTTGACATAAAAATTCTCATAAGTACTACTGTTTGAGCAAGATGTTAGAGAGAAGTGGGTTATAAATTCACAACGTTCTTTCCATATACTTTGATTAGAGAATGTCTCACTAATTTTCAAAAAGAGTTTCAAGAAAAAGTTAAAATGGGTAGCAATACCACATGTCAAATAAAAGGACATAGATTTATGAAATTACTAATGGAAGACATAATTTAAATAATCCTCACCAACATCAAATACATACCAAAAATTAAAAAGAAATTTATTTTCTTTGGAACATTGGAACAACATGACTTATGCTATAGATCTCGGAAGCAAATACAAAAGTAATGAAATGATGTAGAATAAGGATGAGAAGGGAACTAACAAATGAATTATATGTACTTAAAAGGAAGATAATAGTGACAGAGTGAATCACATAGTAAGGGCTCGAGATAACACAAGTTTGTTACATTCAAGATTTTGTTACATGAGACAAAGGGGATTGGACGTATCGAGAACGACTTATCCTAGGGCTCTGGCCCATCCCATAAGCAAGTCAAGTAAGCCAAGCAGGATGAAGTTAAGGGAAGTGAATGAATTCTTGGAAAAAGAGGGAGCAAGCCTATGACTTAAGATTCCAGTACCGTTGAAAAGACTAAAGGAACGGGGGAATGACTACTATAATAAAGCACAGACTAATACGAGCTGACCTGTGTGGGACGATGCCGAGGAGAGAAGGGAATGCGTCGAGGTGGCGAACAACAACAAGACAACTACGGTCCTGCGCTTCCATTAGTAAGGTAGAATTCGAAGTCAGGAAGGCAGCAGCTGTCTGGATAACAAAAATTCTGTCCTTTCCTTCGCTTCAGACAAGCCTTCTATCCCGATCTTTCTTTGGCCGTATGGTCCGATAAAACAAACAACGTTCAATTTTTTCGAAATCTTCTTTCCAAATATCTAATCTATAGGTATTAAACGTTAACTTCAATAGGTATTAAAATCAACAGGTATTAAACGAGTAGTTACAGGTATTCCCCGGAAGAAGATATTGTTTTAGTAGTTATCTGTCTAACGGTTTGTTCTATTCCGATTAGTAGGGGAACTTATATATCATACGTATACGCACTACGTTTTTTGGCCCCTTCCCGGCATGTGAATTGCACGAAAGTAGGATCCTTTTGTCGGCGGATGCTCCTATTACACTCGTAGTCTCTGAAGGGTCCGATTCGGATCCCTCCGTTGTTTCCTTTTCCTCCCGCACCTTTTCCTCGAAATGAGAAAGAAGCTGATACACTCGAATTGTATTATTTAAGTACTAAAGAGGGAATTTTAAATAGAAACAAAATCTCTAACATAACCGTCTTTGAGAATTATGTGTGACGCAAAGCACAAAGATTGTCATTTAATATAGACAACCACACTTGAAGCAATCCTTTAGAATACATTCATTCGGATTTATGTAGAGCTTCTATTGTACCATGTTCAATCTTAAGAAATAGATATTTTGTTATTTCCATTGATGAATTTACCTGAAAATCCTAGATCTATTCTTATAGAACAAAGAATATATGTTTCTAAAACTGATTGAATGGAAGGTCTTAGTTGTCAAACCAAAAGGAGTATAGAAAATCTTAGAACAAATAATGGTCTCAGTTCTAAAAAATGTTTCGAGAATTTCTGCAAAGAACATGAAATCCAAAAGCATAAAACATGTGTCTACACACCCCAACAAAATGAGGCATATACCCTCTATCGTGAATAAAGTAAGATGCATTCTTAGTGAATGAGATTTTTCCAAGAGTTACGGGCTGAAACTGCCTCGAAAATTGTGTATTTTATTAATAGATCATTTTCAACATAATTTACGTGATTTGGCAGCAAACCATAATACAATTATCTAAGAAAGTTTGGGTGCATAGTTTATGCACATGTTGTTCAAGGCAAATTGAACTAAATCTATACAATGTGTATTTGTTGGATACTCTCAAGACACAAAAGATTTTATGGATGTGATTTTTAAAGAAAACTAGATGTTCAAAGACATAAAGAGAAATAATAAGTTACATAAAAATGTAGATCCATATTCAGGGATTGGTATGGTTTAACATGTGATGAATACAAAAAACAAGTGAGGGGAACAAGGATCAATGTGAAGTTGACCAGAAAAGAATGATTTTCAACATTTAAACCCGTTGAAAAGTGCCAAAAATTCGTTGAGATTTGTCATTTTCACTGGATATCGAACTAATGATATTAAAACGTTCAAACAATGAATCCATTAAAAAGGATCGACATTTTCAACGGTTATCGACGACCATGATCCATTGATAATTTTCAACTTTTATCCATTAATCATTTGCACCATCATTCACTAATAAGCTTTCAATTGAATTTTGTTGATAAGTTCAACCGACATCCGTTGATAATTTCCGCCGACATCCATTGATAATTTTAACCAATATTTTCAATCATCATCCTTTGATAATTGTTAAATATTATTTGTATTTATTTTCAATAATAAAAATTAAGTTAAATAATAAAATTTTATTTTTTATTATATCATCTTAATTATTACTTAACACTACAAAAAAAAACACTGCATTCACAACGGACGAAGCAACGGATCCGTCCGTTGATGACAAATGCTAACGGATTGTAACGGATACCCGAGAACTTTCAACGGGCAGCCATCTGTTGCAATCTATCACAACTTTCAACGGACGGTCAACGGATCTCTACCGTTGCTCCCGTCCATTGCAATCTGTCGAAACTATCAACGGACTATTAACATATATCTTCCGTTGCTACCGTCCGATGGAACGCCACTAGAAAACCCAAAAAAAGGCCAACAGGCATCAGTTGTAAACTGTAACGGATGTTCGTTGAAAAGCGTAACAGATGCCCGTTGCAATTGTTAATTTCTAGGATTGCTGGTGGAATAATTTCACGTGAACTTACAACGGACATCCGTTGAGGTTTCTAATGGATGTCCGTTGCAAATAACACTATTTAATGATAACTTTCAAGGTTATACCATCAACAACAAATATATTTTCAACAAAATATCGTCTTCTTCAAATAGAGATATATAGATCAAGAAAGTGGATGTATAGAAGAAAAGATCCTATAACTGAAGAGATTACGCAATAATTCTTATATGGATTGGAGCAATTCATGAGTTTTGCATCGATGCAACCTTTGTGTCAAGAACGCGAGACAATGTTATGTCCATGAAAAGGATGCAAAAACATGAAGTATCAAAGTTAAGAAATTGTTTGCAAACATCTTTACAAGGTGGGTTTCATTGAGAATTACAAAATTTGGTTATTTCACGGTGAAAATTACGACGTTAAAGATATTGTGCAAGAAGCACAAGTAGAAAGAAATGAAGAAGTTATTTATAAAGCATCAACGACCAATCCATATATGGAAATGGTGTCAAATGTTTTTCCTGGAGTTGTTCATGAACAGATGAATGAAGAGATGCCGAACATCGATACACGCCGATTCTTCAACCTATTAGATTCGGAAAAACAACCTATATGTGAAGGTTATTGTGAAGGTCAGTCATGCTTATCTTTATTTTCAAGATTTATGAGTATAAAAACATACTATATGTTGTTGAAAATTGCATGGATTCATTTTGAATAACCATGCGTGAATATTTATCGGAAAATAATCAAGCTCCTGAGACATACTACAAAACAAAGAATGTTTTAAAATATTTGGAAATATCACATCAGAAAATTGATGTTTGTAGAAACAGTTGCATGTTGTTTTGGGGAAATGATAAAGACTTGTTGGAATGCAAGTTTTGCGATGCAAGCAGTTTTCGACCGAAAAAACCATCTTCATGTGAATATGTATCATACAAAAAAAAATTCTATATGCCTATAGCAACAAGGTTGAGAAGGTTATTTGAATCAAAAAAACTTTTGCGACAATGAGATGGCACGCAGAACACTCGACGGGCGAAGGTATAATGCAACATCCATCGGATGGTAAGGCTTAGAAAGATTTCAATGAAATATTTCCCGAGTTCGCATATGAAACGAGAAATATTTATATTTGCCTGTGCACCGATGATTTTAGTCCATATGGATAATCTGGAAGTCAATATTATCTGTGGCCGATGATTTTGTCTCTGTATAATTTACCTTCCGATATGTGTTTGAAAAGAGAGGTAATGTTTCTAACGTTGCTGATTCCAGGACTAGAACATTCGAAGAAAATTTTCGATGTCTTTTTGCAACCTTTAATTCATGAATTAAGAAATTTGTGAAATGAAGGAATTCTTGCTTATTACGTTAGTACGAAGCCAAATTTTACATTGAAAGCGGTTTTATTGTGGACAATTAGCGACTTTCCTGTCTATGGAATGTTATCTGGATGGAGCACACACAGGAGATAGCATGTCCATATTGTATGGAGGATACATATTCATTTCGAATAGTAAATGGTAAGAACCATGTTGGTTTAATTGTCATAGAATATTTCTTCCTCGTGGACATGCTTTTCGGAAAGGTAAAAAAACATTTTTCGAAATAACGTGGTACAAAAAGAAGAGGCACCGTGCATGCAAATCGGAAAATAGATCTTTTATGAAAGATTGAACACAATGGGCGATTTAAAAGAATCGGTAGAATGCGGTGGAGATCATGGGCATCGTAAACCAAAAGGCTAAGGTGAATGACATAACTGGTATAAACTTAGTATCTTTTGGGAACTACCATATTGGAAATCATTGATATTACGTCATAATTTAGATATTATGCATATCGAAAAGAACTTTTTCGATAACATCATCAATATTGTTTTGAATGTGGCGAGTAAAACTAAGGATAATATACAATAAAAAGATTGAAAGATAATATACCGACGACTTGAGTTGGAATTAAGAGATGGAAGGTCACCTGTCTCAGTATTCAGATTGTCTGGTCTGGCGAAAACAGTATTATTAAAGTGGTTAAAAGAAGACTTTAAGTTTCTAGATGAATATGCATCGAACATTGCTCGGTGTGTGGATATTAATGGTTCGAGGCTGATTGGGTTGAAAAATCACGATTGATACGTTTTCATGCAGCGACTCATTCTAATTGCATTTGTTGAGCTCTTACCACGGAATGTTCACGATGTGCTATGTGGAATTAGCATATTTTTCAGATATATATGTTCAAGAAATTTAAAAAGGGATGACTTGGAATTAATGAAAAACAATATCACTGAAGTATTATGTTCGTTGGATAAAGTTTTTCCGCCTTCATTCTTCGATGTCATGGAACATTTGCCAATACATACCAGATGAGGCAATACTCGATGGGCCAGTTCAATTCAGATGGATGTATCCTTTCAAAAGGTTTTTCTTTTATTTAAAGAAAAGAAACAAAGCAGCAGTTGAAGGTTCTATTGTCAAACAATATTTGTTGGAAGAAATTATATATTTCAGCATATTTTATTTCGAATCGCACATTCAGACGAAAGAATGACGTGCAGCGAATGATCACACAAACTATCTGTATCAATATAATCCGCAGTTTGGCACAATTCCTGAGATGTTTACCCCGATTGGACGTACATGAGGTAAATTCGAGGAATATGGGTTAGCACCAGAGGAGTATAATCACATCCACACATATATATTACTAAATTTTCAAGAGTTAATACCGTTCAAAAGGTACAAAACAATATCGAATCTTTTAAATATATATGTATATACATAAAATATTAACGTTTTTTCATTATACATGATATTTGATGAAGAAATAATGGGTACATATCCTCATCTAAACGCAAATCAACTCACAGACATGAAAGTTCAATATTATGGCTCATGGTTGAGAGATTACATAAGTACTCATGTACACATCTATTCAAATTAATTACGTTGATTATAAAGTATTCATTCGTTTTTTATGTTATACATGTGAAATATTCTGATGAAAGACTTCCAACGTGGTTAAAAGATTTAGGTAATGGTCCTGCAGGAAATGTTATGTGTTCGTTAATTTTGTTACTCGCGGCTACACGTTCCACACATACGAACACGGAAAACATAAAAGCACATACAATTATGGCGTTTGTGTTAATAGTGAAATAGAGGGTGATAACTTCTACGATATTTTGCACCAAATCCTACAAGTGGAATATCTCAGTCTTGTTGGGTTGAAGGTAATGCTTTTTAAATGTCAGTGGTTCGACCCAACCGTAGGATGTGGAATACGAAAAAATCGTTGGGGAGAAATTGATATCAATCTGGCACGCCAATATGCTAAGTATGATCCATTCATCACAATAGATCAAGCAGATCAAGTATGTTATGTGCAATATCCAACAACATTGAAACGTTGAAGAGAAGAGTGGTGGGCCGTAGTAAAGATCAAGCCACGAGGAATTATAAACTCAGATGAAAAAGAAGATCTGTTGCAACCCGATCATCCGCAGTCGATTCGTTTAACTGATATAGACAATCGCGAGGAGATTCTCGCAAGAACTGACATAGACGGAGAATTCATACGCGATTATGAATACGTTGAACCGGATGACGCAGAAAATGAAAACGACGATGAATTCAATGAACAATCGAAGGAAGACTCGCCAATCAATGAATCTACTGAAGAAGAAATGTAAATACAATAATATGTAATGTAAATGATGTGTAATGTAATTGATGTGTAAATATAATAGAAGAATCTCCAATTGAACAATCCAAATGTAAATACAATAATGTGTAATGTAAATGATATGTAAATACAATCGAAGAATCTCGAATCGAACAATCAAAATGTAAACACAATCGAAGAATATATAAATGATGTGATGTTTTTAGAACTTCATATGATCTAGTACCAACGGGCATCCATTGGAAATGTTAACGGATGCCTGTTGGCATACGATATCGCCTTCGACACTTAGAAAAAATTTCTAAGTTTTCTATAACTGCAACGGGCATCTGTTGGAAATTTGTAACGGATGCCCGTTGCAGCCTTTCTAACGGGCATCCGTTAGAAGTGGGTAACGGATGACCGTTAAAATCTTTGTAACGGGCATCCATTAATACTGCCAACGGGCATCCGTTACCAATTACTAACGGATGCCCGTTAAAAAGTCTGTAACGGGCATCCGTTAAAATTTACAACGGATGTTCGTTGGAAAGTATCATCATTCCTACCTAGTCAATGATTATTTCTAACGGGCATCTATTCAAATTGTAAAGGATGCCCGTTACACTGGGAGACGAACAACCGTTTTGTCGTTCGTTGCCTCGAGAATACGCATTTCCAACGGGCATCCATTGAAAATTGTAACGGATTCCTGTTAGAGAAACATAACGTCGCGCCACTTAATTGCGTCCGTTGAGTTGATGTCTTTTTCAACGGGCATCCGTTGGAAATTGTAACGGATGCCCGTTGGAAATTTCTGCATATATACCGTTGAACAGTTTCATTTTCAACACAAATCAAAACTTTAAATCCTCTCAAACACTTCCTCTCACACACAACAGTCACACTTATTAACACTAAACACAAAATAATGGCTAGGCAATGCATAGGTTCGGGAGGTATGTTGGCGGGTTCAGCGGGAGCCCCTCCCCCGCCTCCATTGGAACCATATCGGCCTCTTTCACCAATATCGGCACCGCCGATATTTGATGAAGATGACGATATGGTGGATATCGACTCCTGAATCGATAATTTCGATGGGCATCCCACCCTTCCAATTATCGATCCTGATTGTCCTCTCGGGACGCTATGGTAAAGTTTTAAATTATGCACTTATATTGTTGTTAATTATAAATGTTATCTAAATATTTCATTTTCATGTGCAGGTTTGATGTGGATGATGTTCTAAAACATACAAACAACAACATCATCCAAGGGTCCTTACAAGATTAACTCTATTATTACTGGTAGTTACGCCAGAGGTTATACGGCGTCGATGGTGGTGTACTTTCATCGTAAGTTTCTATATTATAATTTTTTATGTAAATAATTAATTATTTATGTTATAAAACTAATTTATTATAATTTATTTTGCAGCGCTTATACAGATGGCAGAAGAAGGATAAGTCGCGCATCTACACGACTTGGATGCGCGACTTGCAAGCCTGCATGCGCTTGATGATGAACAATACCAAGCCCAACTACTACAACAGGAATCTCAAATCGATATGAGCAACATACGAAGTCTTCAATCAACTCGTCCAACATTGGGAGTCTGAGGACTTCAAGGCCAAGAGCGAGAAGGCTAAAAAAATAAGCTACAATGTAGCTTAAAATTGCATAGATTCCTTTTGCAAAATCATGCATGAATATTTACGGAAAAATAATCAAGCTCCTGAGATAAATTATGAAACAAAGAATGTTCTAAAAGATTTGGGAATGTTACATGAAAAAATGATGTTTGTAGAAATAATTGCATGTTTATTTTTAGGAGAAGATAAAGACCTATTGGAATGTAAATTTTGTGGTGCAAGCATATTTCGTCCAAAAAAACCATCTTCACGAAAATACATACCGTACAAGAAGATGTTCTATATTCATATAGCAAACATGTTGAGAAAGTTCTATGAATCAAAAAAAAAACTGTTGCGGCAATGGGATAGCACACAAAACACTCGATGGGTGAAGGGATAATGCAACATCCATCGGATGGTAAGGCTTGAAAAAACTTTCAATGAAATATTTCTGACTTCGCGTATGAATCAAGAAATTTTTATCTTTGTCTGTGCACCGATGAGTCCATATGGATAATCTGGAAGGCAAAATTCTCTATGGCCAATGATTTTGTCTCCATATAATTTGTATCCCGATATGTGTCTGAAAAAGAGAAGTAATATTTGTGACGTTGTTGATTCCAAAACCAGAACATCTAAAGAAATGTTTCAATGTTTTTTGTAGCTTTAATTCGTTAATTAAAAGATTTGTGGAACAATGGAGTTCTTGCTTATGACGTAAGTACAAAGCAAAATTTCACATTGAAAGTGGTCTCGTTATGCAAAATTAACGATTTTCCTGCCTATGGAATTTTATCTAGATGTAACACGCATGGGAGATCGGCATGTCCATATTATATGAAGGATATAGATTGATTTTGACCAGTACATGAAAATAAACCATTTGGTTTGATTGTCATAGAATATTTATTCCACATGGACATACATTCAGAAAAGATAAAAAACATTTTTGAAAGAAGGCGTACAAAAAGAAGAGGCATCATGCATACAAACAAGAATGCAAATCCTTTACGAACGATTAAACACGATGGAAGATTTACAAGAATTGGTAGAATGCGGTGGAGATCATGTGCATAAAAAACCACAAGGACAAGGTGAATGGCATAACTGGTATAAATGTAATATTTTTAGAACTACCATAATTGAAATCATTAATATTGTGCCATAATTTTGATGTTATACATATACAAAAAAAAAATTTTTTCGAAACATCATCAACATGAAAGGTTTACATACAATCACAAAAGATAACATACAATCACGAAAAGATTTGAAGACAATATGTCAAAGACCTAAGTTAAAGTTAAGAGATCGAAGGGCACCTATCCCAATATTAAAATTGTCTGGGTCAGCGAAAATAACATTATTGAAGTGGTTAAAAGAAGACGTTAAATTTCTTAATGGATATGCATCAAACATTGTTCGGTGTGTGGATATTGTGGGTTCGAGGGTGATCGGGTTGAAAAGTCACCATTGTCATATTTTCATGCAACGACTCATTCCAATTGCATTTGTTGAGCTATTACCATGAAAGGTTCATGATGCGCTATGCGAAATTATCATATTTTCAGAGATATATGTTCAAGAAATTTAAAAAGGGATGACTTGGAATTATTGAAAAACAATATCTCTAAAGTATTGTGCTCTTTGGAAAGAGTTTTACTGCCTTCCTTCTTCGATTTCATGGAACATTTACCAATAACATTTACAAGATGATGCAACACTCGGAGGCCCAGTTCAATTCAGATCGATGTATCCTTTCGAAAGGTTTTTCTTTCATCAAAGCAAAAAATAAATAGCAGTTGAAGAATCTATTGTGAAACAATATTTGTTGGAAGAAATCACATATTTTAGCATATTTATTTCGAGTCATATATTCTGACGAAACAGAGAAGATCAGAAAATGATCATACAAACTATCTATATCAATATAATCCTTAGATTGGCGCAATTGCAGAGATCTTTACACAAATTGGACATATAGGAGGGAAATTTGAAGAATATTGGCGTACACCAGAGGAGTATAATCACGTCAAAACATATATATTATTAAATTGTCAAGAGCTATTACCTTTTGAAAGGTACAAAACCATGACAATCGATCTTTTAATTAAAGGATATTTGACAAAGAAGTAATGAGTATATATCCTCATCTAAACACAAATGAACTCACCAAAACGAAATTTCAACATTATACCTCATGGTTTGGAGATTATGTAAGTACATGTATTTTTGTATAAATACGTAAAATAGTTTATGTTATAATAATAATCATTCATTTTTATATTATATAAGTCAAAGGTTCTAATGAGAGACACCATGTCTGGTTAAAAGATTTGACAAATGGTCCTGGAATAAATGTATTATGTTGGCCAATTATGTTTACTCGGGGTTACATATTCCACACTTACGAGCACAAAAAACATCGAAGTATGTACAATTACGGTGTTTACATTAATAATGAAATAGAGGATGATAATTTCTACGGTATTTTGCATCAAATCCTACAAGTGGAATTTCTTAGTCTCGTTGGATTGAAGGTAATGATTTTCAGTAGTTCGATCCAACCGTAGGACGTGGTATACGAAAAAATCGATGGGGAGGAATTGACATCAACCTGGTATGAAAATATTGAAAGTATGATCCATTCATCACAATAGATCAAGCAGATCAAGTATGTTACGTGCACGATTCAACAAAATTAAAACTTCGAAGAGAGGAGTGGTGGGGCATAATTAAGATTAAAGCATGGGGAGTTATAAACACAGAAGAAAAAGAAAAAGAAGAGAGGAGTGGTGGGGCATAATTAAGATTAAACCATGGGAAGTTATAAACACATAAGAAAAAGAAGATCAGTTTCAAACTAATCACCCTGAACCAATACGGTTAATTGATACAAACAATCGGGATGAGATTCTCGCAAGAACTGAAATAGATGAAGAATACATCTGCAATGAAGAAGACGCTTAATGAGAAGATACAAAATATGAACATGACGATGAATTCAATGCACAATTGGAGGAAGAAGCACTAATTGAAAAATCAGTTAAAGAAGAAATGTGAATTGTATAATTGTAATATCAAAATTTGTAATTTTTTTTACATGATATATTCCTCTTTCAACGGAAATCCGTTGGAAAACGTGATTATCTCGTTTTCATACGTATTTTTTGTACGATTTTAGGGATGTTTATGATATATATGCGATGCTTTACGTATGATTCTGTATCCGTTTTACTTGTTTTCGTGTTTTCATGTTCTTACAGGTTTTTATGCGTATTCGGTTCATTTTGGAGCTAAAGGACGTGCACAAGACAAAGTACCAACATCGAGGATCATCACGGGACAAACGGGACGAGAATTGGCAAGGAATAGCTACTACCCGCGCGGTGAATGGAGATATCGGGATACAAACACGAGTAAATGAAGCAAAACTAAGCAAAACCACTCTCCTATCAGCTATTCACGGTCAGCATCCAAAGAATCATAAACCGGAGAAGAGAAATGGAAACAATGGCTGCTTACAAAAAAAATGGAAACAATGGCTGCTTACAAAAATGGAAACTTTCGGTGGTTGGAGCAGAATTTTGGTTGCTAGAACAAAAGTAAGAATATCACGGTTGGAACATGAAAAGAAAACATGGTTTATATAAACTAGGAGCAAGTTGCTAGAACAAAATGTAAACTTCCAACCGCCTACACAAAAATGGAAAGATTGCCGCCTACACTAGAATTGGAAACACCAACCGTCAAAGATAGAAAATGGAAATGGCTGATAGAAAAATTAATGGAAATGCAAGAACAAGAAAGAAGGAGCAAAGAAAAGAGGAAAAGAAGAAAAAAAGGAAAAGGAAATCGTTGCTGCACAATAGGAAAAGGAAATACAAGCTGATGAAGAAAATAGAAACCGAAAAAATGGAAACTAGTGAAAAAAGAAATTTAGCAAAACAACAAAAGGAACGTGTTGGATACTTAAACCAAATGGAAATATGGTTAAAGAAGAGGAAGATGAGCAGGAAACATTGACAATTACACAAGGAGCACACGTAGGGAGAAGAAGAAGGTTCTTGCGAAGGAGACTTACAAGGAGCATTGGAGATCAACCCCAACCTTTGGTTTCGTTTGGTTTTCATGTTCCTTAGACCTTCTATTTCGTTGATGTTTGTTTACGGACACATGAGCGAGTAGTTTGTTTGTTCTAGGAGAAGGGATTAGCCCATGGCTATCCCGAAACCACTTTTGATTTATCTTTGAATGCATCTTCTCGTTTTCGTTTATCTATTCTTTATTTGAGTGCTTAAATGACTTGTGTTTGCGACGGACGCGTAGATGCATGTGTCAGGGGTTAGGAGAAGGATCGAAAGGAGAATTCTAGTCCTAGAAGATCATGTTTAGAACAACCGAGGTTAGGCCACGAAAGTAGGATAGCAGGATGAATCACAGGTCTTATGGATTTAGTTCAAAGTGTCAGCCACGAAAGTAGGGGGTAACTTGACTAGATCATGTGTCTATACCTCAAGAGAGGGTAGATATCATATTAGGATTATCTCTTGACTGGAATTGCGTGATAGATATGTTGATTGTCGGTTTCAGTAGTCTTATGGTGAAACTGGATTCCTGGAACGTTTGTCTCATTCTTAAGAACTAGTTTTTTTATTTGTTTTTAGTATTTCATTCTTAAAACCATATTTTGTTCGTTAGCAAGTTTGATTTGTAGTTCGAGTTTAAGTTGCGTTGCATAGTCCCTGTGGGATCGACACCTGAAGTACTACACACGTGTCGTGCATTTGCGAGTAGTTTAGGTTATTTGTTTAACTTTGATAACACATCAAAACGCAATAGAAATCCATTGAATCAATAAATAATGTCCGACACTTAGAAAAATTTCAAGATTTTTCAACTTTTAACGGTCATCCGTTGCTAATTTCAAATGAATGCCTATTGCAAACATTTCCACTGCCAATGGATTGTCGTTAAAGCGTCTTGCCATTTCCAACGGATGCTCGTTGCAATATTATAATGGGCATCCATTGGAAATGATCATGATGCCTATGCTCCGCCTAGTACCCTCGATGCATCGGGACACTGGTTTCCAATGGACATCCGTTAGAATTTTCAATAGATACCCAGAGGATTTACAATCATTTATGTCGTATGTTGCCTCGAGAACACAAGTTTCCAAAGGGCATCCGTTGAAAATGCCAACGGATGCTTGTTAGAAACTTTTGTTCTTAAGTTGTTGAACATTTCATTTTTCAACACAATCACAAAACCAAAACATCAAATACTCTAAAAAACGCCTCAAATTCTCTAAAAACAATTCCTAAACACTTAACCAAAATGATAGCTCGATGATTTATTAGCCATGGTTGATTGTTGGTGGGTTTGGCAGAGCTCTTCCACCACAACCTCCGTCACCATATCATCTCATTTCACCTATATCGGCACCACCAATATTTTATAAAGAAGATGATATGGTGGATATTGACGCTTTGACCGATACCTTCGACGAGCATCCCATTATTCTTATTATTGATCTCGAACATCTTGACGGGACGTTAGGGTAAGATATTATTTACCTACTAATATTTATATTTGAATTAATTATAAAAATTACCTAATGATTTTGTTTACATGTGCAGGTTTGATGTGGATGATAATCTTAAACAGAAAAATAACAAAATCATCCAAAGCTCTTACATGATCGACTTTATTATTCCTGGCAGGTGATGCTAGAGTTATACAACACCGATGGTGATGTACATTCATCGTAAGTTTATTTAATATAAAATTTAATTTAATATTTTTATCGATTTTTAATAATAAATATATTTAATATAAATTCACTTTTATAACGCATATAGATGGTGGAAGAAAGACACATCGCGCATTTGTACAACATAGATGTATGATATGCAGGATTAGTTGCGCTTGATGATAAATAATGCTAACCGCAAATACTATAAGAAGAACACCAAATTGAAAAGGGCAATGGACGAGGTATTCAACCAACTAGTACAATATTGGGAGTCAAAATACTTTAAGACAAAAAAATATCGGTACAACGAGAAAGTTCTTGGGGATGGTCAGCAACGCCATATTTAGGGATCGAAATCATTTCCAAAAATAAAGAAAGAATTGGTAAGAAATATTTACAATTAGAATTTCAATTTATTTTTATTTAAATTGGTAATTAATAATATTATTATAATGTTATAGATGTAGAGAATGGGAAGAGAACATACTCTTTTTTAGCTAGTAGTTGAGACTCATGTCAAGAAGAAGTCCCTTCTCGGAGAAGAGGTCGATGAACCGGAACTTGTTGACTCACGGGCAGAGCGGACGGTGAAAGCTATGATGAAGAACATCACACAACAATCATAATTCATCGGTTCAACTCCAGACGATCTTAGTCCTTTAGAAAAAGATAAAATTTATTTAGAGGTATATAATAACGTTATTGTTATAATAATTCTCCAATTATATAAATATTTTAAATCGATATATCTTAACTTTAATTGGTTTTATTTTGCAGTCTATTAGACCGTATAAGGTGCATTTGTACGACCTAGGTGCTCTACAAAAAGATATCGTCGATATGCCACGATGGTACCCCTATAGTCCAAGAGACTTATACACAAGAGAAATGCATCGAGCAATTCGAGACTAATCTTCAAGAAACACGAGTACAAATGTGTCACATGGAAAGTATAAGTGAGTTGTTGACCAGTCAAACGTATCAGTCACAACCACCACAAACGGGACCGATAAGGTCGAGATAAAAAACGATCATTGACTCCGATAAAACGCCTTCTCGAGGCATTCACAAGGATTGGGATGACGAAGACGAGACCGGTTTATAGGAAATATAGCGAGAACGCTTTTAAATTTTTTATATATTAAAAAATGTTTTACTATTTTATGTTTATAATTTTTTAATTCGTTCTGATATCAACGGATGTCCATTGATAACAGAACATAATTTTCAAGGGGCATACGTTGCAATATTACATAATTCTCGCCAATTCATTTCCAACGTGCATCCGCTTCTATTTCCCGCCAATATTGTTAACGCGCATCCGTTGCAAAATTTCAGAATTCCTGTCAATTCATTTTCAACGGATGCCCATCGAAAATTCTCAACGGGATTCCGTTGAATGGTTTTGTAACGGGTATCTGTTGCATATTGCAACTAGCATATCCGTTAAAATCCCTTGATATTTTTAAATGGATATTATCCATTGACAGACCATTACAAATTGAAATGGATGTTTTTTTTATCAATGATTGATTTCCAACGGTCTTAAATCCATTGGGATCCATTGGAAACGGTCATTTCCACTGGCTATGGACATTGGAAATGACGTGTTCTTTTGTAGTGATCAGTGAGTTGTAGTTGTCCATTTACTTTGAGTGGTCATTTCCTATAATTGTTCCTTTTCTTCCATCTCTGAATATCACATATCTATCCTTTGAAAAATTTTGAAAGTATTTCATTTGTTCCTATCATATACTTGAAATAACTATTATCAAAGTGCCAAGTGACGTCAAAGAAGTATAAACAATATTACAATTTATATCTGATTTTGCCATCCAACTTTGCTTAATCTTATGCGGGTTCCAATGAGAATACTTGCTTAGATATCACTTTCTCCATTGAAAAATGCATTGCTTCCTCAGAGTCTAGGTTGTCCACATAATGTCACTTTTGTATGAATATGTCTTACCTTTGCAATTTTAGTGCATTTTGAGGATTTGGAATTGTATCTTTTAACAATCCTCGACATACAAATTTTCTGTTGTTGTTTATCTTATCATTTTTCAGATTTAGGCACTGGTTACTAGAGCTTATTATTTCAAATCCAAGTCCAAATGGTTGTTTATCCATTCTTCCAATAGTTAGGAGATGATCCAAACTTTTTGTCACATTGTTAAGCATCCAAATTTGCTTTTCAGTTTCTTCAAATTGATGTTTTTATCAATATTGTTTCTTCTTATTGTTATTTCAATTGCATTTCATTTTTTTAAGTTTTATTTTATTAGTATATATTCTTTACGAGCACAGTATTTTGTTGATTGATCTTCATCCATGGCTCATAGAGCAATTACATAGTGAATTCATTTTCATCATCATGTATAAGTTAAGTTCTCACCTTTTTTACCAAATCTAGAAATGCCACAAGATTTGGCATTTCTTCTTCTTTATTTAAATCAGATTCACTCCATGTAATGAATGATTTTTCTTGTTTCTTCTTCTGAAGTTCATCAGATTCGTTTTTCGTGACTAAATCCATTACATTCAAAGTATTGTGTACCTTTTAGATTTTTATGAAATAATTCTCTCTTGTAATCACTTAGGCATTTTGTTTTGAAATGTTCGGATCATGTACATTCATAACATTGATCATTCGATTTTCCGTCCTTTGATTCAAGATGAAATTTTGTGTTTTTGGCCTTCTTATCCTTCAAAAATTTTACAACTTCCTTTGTCATATACCATATTTTCTTTTAAGGCACTGAGTCGACTTGATTCTTAAGAAATTTTACACCTTCTTTTGTCATATACCATGTTTTCTTTTAAGACACTGAGTCGATTTGATTCATTTCATGAGCACAAACAATGCCAACTATTTCAGCAATACTCTTAGTGTTAGTATTCATTGTTATTTTCACGGCAATTTTATTTTCTTATTTGTTCGGAAGAATCAAATAAATTTGTTCACGGGCTTATGTTCCTTGTAACGTTTCCCAAATTATGGGTTTCATTTGTTAGTACATTTGGTGTTGCACTGAAATCAGTTATCTTTTCATTTTCGTTCATCTTAATGTTGTCGAATTGTGATGCCAAGATATCTAGGCGAGTACTTCTTACACTTGCAGTTCCTTCATATTGATTTTATAGTTTGTCTCATGTCATTTTTGCAGCTTCACCTGATTGAATATGTTTGAATCATTAATATCGACTAACAAATATCGTCTTGGCATTGTATGTTGAGAGACACTTCTCTTCATCTGTCCACAATGTTTTGATTTAGGAACGATGTATCCTTTTTCGTTTAATTGCAGTAAATGATTGCATCATGATTCCACTATTTTCCTAGCGTCTTTGTAATTCCTTGGAACATGGCTTTCATCTAGAACTTTCCAGTATGCATTGTAGAAACCGATAAGAAGATTCTCAAAATTGACACAAATTCTAGATGTGAATCCATACATTTCTCTTAGATTGCACACAGATGAATAGACATTTGATCTCTCTTGTAGTGCGATATGCTCTAATACCAATTGAAATTTTATAATGATATCAATCGAATACCAATAATAAAACATGATGGTCTTCCACCACCGCTAAAACCAAATTGTTTTATTCACATTGTACATTTTTAGCTACGTACGTCCTAATCGAAGTACACCTAAATTTACTGGAAATCTACCTCACCTCCTTGAATAAATTTACATGTTTCACACTCTAGTGAATTTCACGTAGCGTATAAATCTTACACGTGATTATTTTACAATCACTCACACACGCGATTATCTCACAAAAACTCACATACGAATGCACACATTCTAACAAGATCTATTTCTCACTTTAGATTTTGCTTGTGATTATGTGAATCTCTATTTTTGTAGTTCATTTATCTCTTTTGTGTGTTGCTCCCTTTAGTTGATGCATCATGTCTCTTGTATAGGTACATGACCCATCAAGATCATCCAACATATTTTCTTCCTCTTATTTTTGCTTTTGTTTTTAAATAACACATATCAAGGAGTTTGTTTTTTACTTTATCATATCTAGAAGTTTGTTGTTAACTTTTTCAAAACATTATATCTAGGAGTTTGTTGATAACTTTTTAAAGACATGGTATTCTCTAATATGAGAATTGTCTGGAAAATTAGAATTGTTCATCTACAACTAATCCCAAAGTAATCTCAAGATGGAGTAAAAGGAAATTTAGTCCCTCTTTATTGTAAAGCCTTAAATTTCATTCTGATATCGAAGAAAATAATTATAAGGATAGTCTATTAATTATCGTGGGAGACTTTGCTTTTTTTAGCAAAAAATAGGGAAATAAATCTTTGATTTTATTGATCTGAAATTGAATGATACATTATCCCTTTACATGTATATTTATAGCTAAAAATCACTAACTGATCCTATAACTAATTCTAAACTAATCAAGAATTACAAGAAAATTATTAACTAATCCTATAACTAATTCTAAACTAATCAAGAAGTACAAAAAATATTAGATATAGTTTAATATACCCCTTCAATATGGAGGGTAAATATTGTTTACTCCCATCTTGGAAATTAAAGTGTGAAATTGTTGAGACGATAGAGGCTTGGTGAGAACATCCACTAGTTGATTACTTGATTGAACATGCATCGTCTTCAAAAATCCCGAATGAAGCTTCTCTCGTACCACATGAAAATCAATTTCGATGTGCTTTGTTCTTTCATGATACACAAGATTACTTGCGATATGTAGAGCTGCTATATGATCACAAAACAACAAAGGCGGTTTTGTTATAAAAAATGAAATTTCATTTAGCAAGGATGAAACCCATACCAACTCGCAAGTGGCGTTTGCCATGACCCGATATTCAGCTTCGACACTACTTCTAGATATAGTTACCTATTTCTTTGACTTCCAAGATATTAAAGAATTACCAAGAAATACAAAATAATCAGTTATGGACCTACGAAGATCAGTACATGATGCCTAATCCGCATCAGCAAATGCATAAATTTTAGTACTTGTTTCACATGAACAAAATAACCCTTGTCCAGGATTGTTTTTAAGGTATCTTCTTTCCTCACGGTGCGACAAAGACTGGTCAATATTGCAGACACATTTTGAACAAGAACATGTTGGGTTTTCCTCTAAAGACTTTAGTTCTTGCCAAAGGGTTATCAAACGGGTATAGTATGCATTCAAATCTAATGCTCCTTGCCTAAGATTTTGTAGTTCGGTTTCTAAACCAAAAATACGTGGCATATTACTCTAGCAAAACCTCTCATGCAAAATTTTCCATATTGCACTAGCTGTACTCATATGTACAATACTATCAGATATGTCCTTGGATACCGAATTTATTATCCAAGAACAGATGATATAATTGCAACAATGCCAAGTATCATACTCGACATCATCAACAGTTGGTTCAGAAACCTTACCACATACGAATCCGAGCTTGTTTCTGCCGTTGAACGCCATCTCCATCGAGCGTCTTCATGTATTGAAATTGAGCTCCCCGGTGAGTTTTTTGGATACAAGTAGGACACAATTTGTGTCTTTTATGTGCAGAAACAAGGGATTTTTGTAAGGATCACTGTTTAGGTTTGTGTTTTGGGGGTTTGAAGTCGACATTTCGAATGATCAAATTGAAGCAATCGAAACAATCTGGACCGAATGCTAATGAACTAATAACCGCATTGAAATCGGTAAGAAACCAAAGAAACACTGATTCTAATGACCGAATTGAATTAGTGAAGAAACAGAATGAAACCGACCGAAAGACGAATGAAAGAAACAAAGCAGCGGAAAAAAATGAAATCAACCGACGAGATAAGAATTCGACGGGAAAAGAAGAGAAATCGACGGGAAGAATCAGACCGAAAAAAAGAAGAAATCAGACACCTTCGGGAGTATGTGAAACCGGAACCAAGGCCGCCTCCTCTCCCATTCCCACAACGTCAACGTAAGAGATTGCAGGAAAAATCTGACGAAAAAAAGAGAAGAAATCGACCGACGCTTGAGCAACGACGGGAAGAGACGGAGATACCGTCGACCGACGCTTCAACGACTAGAAGAGACCGACGGGAAGAAGAGAAGAACCAAGAAGGAATCAAACTAGAAGCTGGAATCGAGGAAGAATGGAGCTCGAATTCGAACCAGAAAAGGAAGAAGACTCGAACAGAGATGCCGATGGGGAAAATATCGACGGGGGAAGAGAAGAACAAAGAGGACTCGAACAGAGATGCCGACGGGGAAGATATCGACGGCGAAGAGGAGAACAAAGGCGGCGACGAGGAAGACACCGAAGGGAAGATAACAGTGACACCGACAGAACAGTAGTCGGTCAAAAAGAAGAAAATGAAGAAGAAGGGATTTAGGAATTTAGGAATTTTAGGGTTTTTTACCCTATGCTCTGATACTATTTTAACAAAAATACAGAGAAAGAAATCTTTGATTTTATTGATCTGAAATTGAATGATACATTACCCCTTTACATGTATATTTATAACTAAAAGTCACTAACTAATTCTATAACTAATTCTAAACTAATAAAAAATTACAAAAAAAATTATTAACTGATCCTAGAACTAATTCTAAACTAATCCAGAATTACAAAAAAATATTAGATATAGTTTAACATATAAAACAAAGACGAAAATACAATTGCATAAGAGATTGTTTTTCATATTCTTTTTATTTTAGATAATTTAGAAAAAAACTCGATTATTATAGTTCTTTTATCAAAACCAATAAATAAGATTAATATCTTTTCCGAAACATTTTCCGAAACATTGAACGATCACAATGTTCCATATGAACTTATAAAGTTTTATCAAACTTTACAATTTTGTTTTTTGAGTTTTACGTTTAGAGTTTATCAAACAATTATGGTTTGATCAATCTCAGATACAATGTATTTTTTTTTTCGGCACAATTATTATGTTACGAACATTTACACATGTACACATACATAGTCAACTGTATGTAAATATTAAGTATTGGAATCTTAGAAGGGACAAAAATATCTACATCTGGTGGGGTTAAATAAAATGTGTGGAGCTCATGCTATTCTGAAATTTTTCGAAATTTTTTGTTCCATTAAAAAAATAAAACGTTTGCTATTTTATATATGTATTATAATTAAAACGTTGCCTTTTTACATTTATTAAAATATTTATTAATGGAGTAGAAGAAGGTTTGTGGTGCTGACCAAGTCCCTCGGAGCAAAATAAAACATAGTTCCATTTGAATATTTCATATCTAATGATTGATATCCAATTTTACGGCCATAAAAGTATTATGTTTTAATATGTAGATAATATTAAATTGCTTAATATCATAATCTATCATATAATTGTATGAGTTTTGCTCGTTAGTACCAATTTCACTTGACCTAATTTGGTGAACAAATTCCAAGATAATGATAAACAGTTGGATATTTTATAAATTCCATCAACGTATACTCTATGCAATATCTCCATACTTATATTCGTAATATCAATTTCACTCCATTTTTTACCTTTGTTATCCAATGATTTATCATATTGCATAAACAACATTACGTGTATATATATATATATGTATGTATATTCAATGTCGGATTTTAGACTATAACTATAAATAAATATATGATATTTTATCTAAAACAGAATAACTCAAATAAAAAATATATCAAATAAAATGTGTATTCCATTCTACAATTTAATAAACTTCAAATTTATTCTAAGATATAAAAATGACATTTCAAAACTATTACGTTTTATTTACATAAGTGTTTTGTGTTCAAATAAATTTGACTTTGTTCAAACAAATGTGTATTTTTATGTATTAATGGTATCGTGGGAAAATATGGAAATTTAAAGTCCTTGAAAATGATTGAATATCAAGAATTTAGGGAAATTTATAAAATGAAATATGAAGTGAAAAGTAGAAATAAAAATAGAGAAGGTTCTCTCACATACTGTATTAGTCAGAGGTTGGACCGTTGAAATGTCAAACCTCACTCCGCGTGAATTCGCTTCGTTGCCAATTTTTTTTTTCTCATTACAGTATTTTTTTAGGATTTTGCTGACGTCACCCAGTTCGCGTCATTCAGTCTCTAAATTAAATTATTTATTAACTGAATTTTAGTTATTAATTTTTCGTTATCTTATATTTGAATTTTGAATAGGGAGAATTTCAAAAATATCTTTCAAATATTATTTTGAGTTCAAATCTACCTTTATCTAAAAAATAAATAATTTCAAAATATCTATAAATATTAAAATTCTCAAATTGTTTTTGTGTGACCTTACGATTTTTGTGTGGCTATACGACATTTGTACGACCCCGTGCGACCATACGACCTTGTGTCCGAAATTGTCCAAAATGTCCGACCATGCGACCCTTGTGCGACCATGCGACCCTTGAGATCATGCGATCCTTGTGCGACCATGCGACCCTGTGCTCGAAATCGTCTAAAAATGTCCGAAATCGTCCGAAAATGCCCGAAATCAATCAAAAAGTCCGACTATGTGACCCTTGTACGACCATGCGACCCTT
Organism: Gynandropsis gynandra; assembly: GCA_036759665.1. NCBI lineage: Eukaryota > Viridiplantae > Streptophyta > Magnoliopsida > Brassicales > Cleomaceae > Gynandropsis > Gynandropsis gynandra. The sequence goes on from CM071866.1 coordinate 36,242,664, forward strand.
GCGACCATGCGCCCACGCGGCCATGTTCTCGAAATCGTCCGAAAGTACCTGAAAATGCCCGAAATCGATCAAAAATCGCTCGAAATCAACTGAAAGCGGTCGAAAATCGCTCAAAATCGGCTGAAATCGCTCGAAAACACTCGAAAACTCTCGAAAACGCTCGGAAAACATTTGCATCGGTCGAAAACGCTCGGAAATCCCTCGGATCGCTCGAAATCGGTCAAAATTGCTCGGATGTCGCTCTCAACTTCTAAATCGCCTCTCACTATTTGTATTTCTTAACTTTGAAATTGAACGCAACTTGAAAATTTTCAAACGTATGTGTTTTTACAAACAAAAAATAAGGGCAAATTTGTCTTTTCTCTAATTTTTCTTTCCATTAGGTTTTCAAGAGTACGAGTGAAGTCCTATAGCATTATGAGGGTATATCTAATATTATGTCTTTTGAATTACTTGTTATATGTTAATTTCTTCTATAAATTTTATTATTCTAAATAATATATTTATATTATTAAATATAAAATTCATTTAAATTTGAACACTTACAAATAATAAAATTTATGTATAAATGTTTAATAAATTTGAGAGATAAGATGTTAAGAGAATCATAAAATGAGAAAATGATTTTCTTATAAATTAGCTGTTATAAATGTAAATAAGAGTTATTAAATAAATAGAAATTTTAGATAAGGTGGTTGGGTTGATTAGGGATTGTTGGAACATTCAAATAAAAGAGTTGAAGATTTGTTTTGTCTCAATTAATTTAGGATTGATACAAATATATTGATTTCATCTTTAAAAGTGAATGATAATAGGAGAAAATCTTCTTTTGACAAAAGGTAAATCAAGATGCAAGTCGGCCGAAATCAAGTTGTTCCATTCATAAGAGAATCCTACGTATAAATACAAGGTCTCATAACCTAGGTAAAATCCTAGTAGCACAAGAATATGAAACTTAACAAACTACAACAGATTTTTCTATATTCTAGTTTCCTATTATCCCCTTCAAGTTAGAGCATGGAGATTGAAAATGTCCAACTTGAGTAGAAATGCATCGAACTCCCGTTGTCCCAAAGCTTTGGTGAAAATATCCGCAAGTTGATTGTGCGTGGAAACATGTCATAGACGGATGGTGCTTTGGAGGAGATGATGACAGATAAAATGACAATCAACTTCAATGTGTTTCTTACGCTCATGAAACACCGGGTTTGTGCTAATATGAATAGCCGTCTGACTGTCACAATAGACGTCCATGGGACGAAGATGATGTACCCCAAGACACTTTAGTAGAGCCTTCATCCATGGAAGTTCACACGTGAGGGCTGCGATGGCTCGGTATTCGGCTTCAGCCGAGGACCTCGACGGTGTCGGTTGTTTTTTCGTCTTCCACGAGACGGGAGAAGTACCAAACTGAATAAACCAACTCGAGAGGGATTTGCTAGATGTGGGACAACCGGACCAATCGGAATCACACCAACCATAGATCTGTAGGTCACAATCGGTGCGGTGAAGAATGCCTTGTCCCACTGTACCTTTGAGATAACGGAGAACACGAAGCGCGGCATCATAGTGTTCAATCGTAGGCGACTGCATGAACTGAGATAGAATATGAACTGAATACGTAAGATCAGGGCACGTAACTGTGAGGTATACGAGACAACCACTAATACGACGATATCGTTCTGGTTGCACCAATAATGGAGCCGTGGAGTCACCAAGATGATGGTTCTGCTCCATAGGATGCGATACCGGTTTGCATCCTAGAAGGCCAATCTTAGATAAGATATCAAGTGCATATTTTCGTTGGCACAAATAAATTCCTTGCGAGTTCCTAACAACCTCAATGCCCAGAAAATACTTAAGCTGACCCAGATCCTTCATATGAAAACACGTACTCAAATACGTCTTCACACGAGTAATTGCCTCAGAAGAGTTTCCCGAAATGATAAGATCATCCATGTAGACCAACACATTGAGCTGAATCCTGGATTTGGTGAGTGTGAAAAGCGAATAGTCGGAATACGACTGGCGAAATCCAAAACCTTTAAGAGTCGTACACAACTTGTCGAAGCAGCACCGGGGAGCCTGTTTAAGTCCATAAAGAAATTTCCAAAGACGACACACACCTGTGGAGCCAGAGGGATGAAAACCGGGAGGAAACTTCATATAAACGTCTTCGTGTAAATCACCATGAAGAAACGCATTCTGAACATCCATTTGATGAAGTTCCCATTTCTTAGCTGCGGCCACTACAAGAAACAAGCGAACCGATGTCATCTTAGCTACCGGAGAAAATGTCTCGGAATAGTATTCTCCCTCAACCTGCCGATTTCCCATGGCCACAAGTCGAGCTTTATACCGTTCAATCGTGCCATTTGCTCGATACTTAATCTTGTACACCCATTTGCACCCAATCGCAGTCTTGTCCGAAGGTAGAGGTTCAATAGTCCACGTGTTATTGTTCTCAAGAGCTCTAATCTCTGTACGTACAGGTGAGTTTGCGGCATGAACGATGGAGATAACATAATCACGGAGGCGAGTAGATTGTGTCTTAAGACGTAGTCCTCGACCCAAAACAGGAGACTCCGAACCAGAACTCGAACCAGATAACTCCGAGCCCCCTATCAGCAGACGGGGAAGAGGTAGCAGATTGGGCCGGAGACGGAGAAACAACAGGAGGATCCGACTGCAGTGAGGCGGAAACAGGAACACCCTGGTTCGAGACAGAGGAAACCGGGGATTGCAGAGCGTCTATAGCCGAAACAGGAGCACCCTGTTCTGAAATAGGAGAAACAGGGGACTGCAGAACATCCGCATTCGAAGAAGAAGGAAGAAAATCTGCAGAAACAGTCGGGTTCGAGGGATCATCCTCAAAGAGAGTAATGTAAATCATCGACTCAACTGGTGTAGGAGACTTAGAGGTTGGAAGAGACAAAATTCCATCCTCGCGATACGGGAATTCATTCTCAAAGAAAGTAATGTCCCGAGATACCAAAAACACGCCTTTGTCTAGATCAAAGAGGCGCCAACCTTTCATCCCAGACGGATAACCAAGAAAAATACACCGAATACCACGGGCGTGGAACTTTTCACCATGTGTGTTCTTATTATGTGCATAGCATAGAGAGCCAAAGACCCGAAGATGTCCCAAAGGAGGAGATTTTTCACGAAACACCTCGTAAGGTGTCTTCCCGTGTAGGATCCTTGACGACGTGCGATTAATAAGATAACTGGCTGTAAGAACACACTCCCCCCAAAATTCAATGGGAAGTCTGGCATGAAACCGCAAGGCACGCGCAATATTCAGCAAGTGACGATGTTTACGTTCAACCGATCATTCTGTTGGGGTGTAGCGACACATGATGTTTCGTGAAGAATTACCATCGTCTGAAAAAATTCTCGGAGACATAGAAACTCTGTCCCATTATCGCTTTGCACGACTTGCACTTTCTGTTGATACTGACGTTCAACCATTGCAATAAAATTCCGTAAAGTAGTGGATACTGCGGCATTATCGGAAACAAAGTACACCCAAATACCTCTAGAGAAAACATCGACAATGGTGAGAAAATATCGAGAACCAGAGGATGACGGAGTGCGATAGGGACCCCACAGATCACAATGTATAAGCTGGAAAATACGATCAGTTTTATTATCACTTATTGGAAAACTCAAACGAGTTTGTTTGGCGTGACAACACGCATCACACGTCTTATTACAAGAATCAGAGTTCTTAAGAAAATCCAAACTTGGCAAAAAGGAAAGAACACCCGCAGGAGCATGTCCGAACCGCTGATGCCAAAGATCTGCAACATCCGTTTCCTCCCCGACCACCGATGCCACAAAATCCAGACCACAGTAGAAGTACAGCCCCTCGCTTCTAACACCCCTACCAATCACCTTCCTCGAAGTGCGGTCCCGAAGCACACACGCATCAGTAAAATTCGACAAGACAATTGTTGTCATCAATAAACTGCGAGATGAAAACCAAATTGCAACGTAAACCAGGAACCAATAGTACATTAGATAGCCGAAAGCAATCAGTAAACACGAGGGATCCTTGCTGCGATACAAGAACAACGTGACTGTTCGGAAGAGTTACAGACACTAGAGAGATAGATTCAAGTGAATCAAGAAAGCCCTAAAATCCCGTCATATGACGAGATGCTACAGTGTCGAGGATCCACTGGCGAGATAAACCCTTACCAGTCATTGTATCGGATGAGTGCGAATTGTCGGAGACCAAATAGAGAAGCTTTTCCCACTGAGAATTACTGAATCCCGGTATAGGAGGCTGAGATGTTGAAGAAGTTGCAGCCACAACACTGGAAGAAGAGACATGAACTGCGTTTGCCAAAGGAGTTGAAGAACCTCGACCCCGACCACCAGCAGAGTTGCCTCGACCTCGACCCGTGCCACGTCGACAACCACGACCACGTTCTGGCCACCATTTCGGATATCCAACGCGCTGAAAACATGAGTCTACCAAATGCCCTTTGCGCCCACAATGAGGACAGAGGAACGACGAAGAATCCTTTGTCTCACGACCGACACTAGGTTGAGATTGAACTGCGAAACTCATCACCTCTCTAGCCTCCTTCTCCAATGCCGCCGACATAGAGTCTTCATCTTGTGCAACCCAATTAAACGCCCGAGACAGAGATGGTAGAGGGTCCTGGACGAGAAGATTGGATCGAATAGTGGCGTATGTTGTATCATCAAGACCCATAAAAAACTGATGAAGTTTAAGTCTATCACGCCGTTGCTCAAGTTGTTGTCGGATATTCCAGCGACAGCCACCAAATTCACAACCTATAATGGGATTGTAAGAGCCCAGTTCATCCCAAAGACGTTTCAGTTTCGAGTAGTAGTCAGAGACAGACATGCCCTTTTGACGACATTAGGATATTTCAGTTAGCAAACGTTGTTCTCTGGGTCCGTTTGCAATAGAGTAGTTCTCCTTAATATCATTCCACAAGTCCTTTGCTATTTTCAAATGACCAATTTGAGACTTTATCGAAGACGCAAACGTGTTTCGAATCCATGTGCATATGAGGTAATTATTTGTCCACCAGTCTTCCAAATCGGGAGAATTGTCGGCCGGTTTTGGTAGAGATCCATCGACAAAACCAAACTTCTTACGAGATCCTAGATTCATCCTCATAGCCCATTCATCATAATTATTTTCTCCCTTCAACTGAGTTTGAATCAAAACAATTCCCGGATTATCACCCAGAGTGAGATCATACGGAGAAATCGTCCTCCGAGTAGCACCGCTGTCCGAAGATCCAATTTTCTGACTCTCGGGAACAACCATGTTTTCTCCTTAGTCGTCGAACAAGTCACGAAGATTCAATCGTTTGGTAGAGATTGAATAGCCGAAGACAAAATCAAAATTTTGGATCTTGCTCTGATACCATGACAAAAGGTAAATCAATATGTAAGTCGGTCGAAATCAAGTTGTTCCATTCATGAGAGAAACCTACGTATAAATACAAGGTCTCATAACCTAGGTAAAATCCTAATAGCACAAGAATAGGAAACTTAACAAACTACAACAGATCTTCCTATATTCTAGTTTCCTATTATCTTTCATAAATTGAGTATAACACCTAATTTCATTATTCTAATATTTCTCTTCAAGAATATAACTTATTAATGATAAGAACATGATTTGTTGTGGCTTTACAAACCTTTGAGAGAAAATTCCGATGGGTCAACCCTTAGAAAATAAAAAGAGTACAACAAAGCTCATGTGTTTAGGACTAAGCCAAGCTTGCCTTTTGTGTTGGATTGAATGTTTCTACGAAAATATAAAATTTTAAATTTTTTTCAGCAAATTTTCTTTCTAAAATGAAAAAAATGTCTATTCCTTCTAAAAAACTATCGCGCTTTAGTCTTATTTCCCCCTGAACTTTTCATCTCATCATATTTCCCTCTAAACTATTGTATCAACTCTATTCCCCCTTAAACTTTAAATATGCATCCTATTTCTTCGTTCGTTAAAAATTCGTTAATTTTTTTTTTTAAAAAATCTTTTTAAAACATTCTATTTTCCCCTTAACTATATGACTTCTAGCCTATTCCCACCGAAATATATGACTTCTAGCCCGTTTCCCCCGAACTATATGACTTCCAGCCTATTTCCCCCCAAACTATATAACTTCTAGCATATTACCCCAAAAGATTATACAATCAGCCTATTTTCCCCTAAAAATTGTACATTTAGTCTATTTTCAACGTTTTAATGTTGATTTCGAATTCAAAATATCCAAATTACTAAGATACCTTCTAAAAAACTTTAAAATTGTATAATTCATATTAGATATGATTGATTTGTATTTATTTAAAATATATTATATATATTTTATATGCTCAATATTTTTTATATTGACTTAATTTTAAATATGTTTTTATATTTTTTGAAGTATTTTCCTTTTAATTGTATAATTAATATTATATATGATTAAATTGTATTTATTTTAAATATATTAAATTATTTTAAGAGCTACTTTTAAATAATAATAATAATTATTATAATTATAATCATTTTTATGTAAAATGAATAAAATGATGAAAAATTATAATTTATAAATAAAATGTATATTATGATAATTATTTTACAAAAAATTTAATTCAAAATCTAAGTTATATAAAAAACTAAATTTAATATCAAAAGTTTAATTTTAAAATGGTCAAACGAACAATTTTACTTTGATTTTAAATTGAGATTAAATTCTAGTGTTAACGGCAAACAAACAATTTCCCAAAAGAATGTCTTCCATCAATATATTATTTTATTTTCAAAATCAAAATTGCTTTTAAATATGATTATTAAGTTCTTTTGTTCCACGATTTTTTTCTTAAATACTCGGTATTGAATCTATTGATTATATATGTGGATTGCATTTAATAGACGGGTGCATTCAAAAGAGTCATAAAACATTCCAATATAATATAATAGAAAACAACCTATTCCCCCTTAATTTTACCATTTTAATCTTACTAGAAATAGACTTGCGCGATGTGCGGGTTTTAAAAAATTTATAATCGTAAACTTTAAATTAATTCTTTACAAATAGACGATTTTATTAAAACGAAGTGAGGTTGACAATTATACGATAGTGTGTAGGTTTTTTATGTAAATATGGATAATAAGATTAAAAAGTATTAAAATATCCAAAAAAATGTAGTATATAGTTTATATTGTAAGATAATAAGATTAAGTGAATGCACGACAATGATAGACTTTATTTGTGTATCATATTCATCTTGAGAATAATATTATTGTGAATGAGAACTCAATCTTAAAGTCAAGTCATAATTCTAGTTGATAATATTAATAGTAGTAAATAGCTTATTTCTACAAAGATCTTATATAATAAAAAGCAAGATTCAATACGTAGACGACTCTTGTATTATATTTCCTTAGTGGGTTTACAATATCAATATCAAAATCGCCTTCTTTTTAGCTTATACATCATATTACACGATAATTTTCCAGAACATGCCTTTGAATGTTAAAATAAATAGTTTCGTTGAAGCTGAAAAAGAGACAAAAACCATGTTTTGGAGAAATACTACGCTTGAAACATTGCGTCATACACATTTTCATACAGTTTTGCAGTAGTGACAGAGTACATGCTCTAACAATCCAATACTTTGACCAATTTCTTAAACTATAATTCTGATGGTGCCATTGGATTCAGCCATATGAAGAACAAAGTTTCAAAAGTAAAATTGAGAGTGGTAGAATGGGAAGACACGCAAGCTGTCTATAGCCCAAAGCTCAAGGAAAAATGTTAGCAGAACAACACCAGGTTTCAAGGGCAGCCTACAAGAGTTCAGAACCATCATCATCTGCAAAACAGAAAAGTATTTTAAAGAACCACATGATACAAGTTATTTTACTTAGTCTGAGTGCGAGCAGGGTCTCCTTAACCTGTAGGACCAAGCTTAGCTAACCCGAATTCCGATAGCTTTGAATTGAAATCTTTGTCTAACAATATGGTGGAGGAATTGAAATCTTCGTCCAACAATATGGTGGAGGCCTTGAAATCTCGGTATATCACAGGTGGATTAGATGTTTCGTCCAAATACTCAAGCCTTTTTGTTGCTCCTGTTGCAATTTTCATTATTGTGTTTTAATCCAATGGCTTCTTGTTAGGTGTCAGATGTGAAACAATGGTTACATCAAGTATAACAATGGTCAGGTCAAGTATAACGACCTAAAAGCGTTATAAGGTTTATGGCCTTCCAGTTCAAAACCAATTAGCAATGAGAGGATTAATCCATAAGGTTTCTTATAACTTTCAGAGTGAGATTCCTAACAAAACCTATGTAGAATTGAAGATAAATACCGAGTAGATGATCTTCGGTATGCCGCTGCCGCTGACAAAAGTAAAATACTTTGAATACTTAGGCATGCTCCATCTTTAGAAAGGGAACTCAGATTATCAATCACACTTTGTTGATCCCCGCATTCATGGATTTCAATCATGATACGATTAAAGCATGAAATCCATGCTACAACATCACTATGGCACTGCTTCAACATATTTAACTCCGGAAGGTCAACACCAGAACCATTGAATTCAAGAAGCAACTCTTCCACACACTGCACATATCAGAAACAAAAGTTCATACTCAGAATAATCACACTGGAGGATACAAAGCAAAAGTAAGTATAAGATACTAACCTTGAGAGAAATAGAAATTTTCAAAACTTTGCTGCATTTAGCACAAACCACTTCTGCTTCCTTTAGCAAATCCAGCAGCAATGTTGTTTCTGGAAGTTGAACCTGAAGCTCCAATATCTGATAAACCAGATAAGAGGAAAGTTAGAAAGCATTAACAAATAATAGGGATAACATCTAAAGAGTAGGTATATCAAAACAACCTCTGACTTTAACTTGTAAAGAGCATCCAATTCAACTCTAGTTGGTCGCGTGTTTGTCAAGTATTTTCTTGCCTTTTCAACACATGTCTAAGGACCCATGAGAGAAAGAGGTTGTCATCATAATGCATGAAAAGAAAGAAGAACCAGGAAAACCAGTTTCCACATAATAAGCCTCCATTGTGTGGTGCGAGAAGGGATTTCAGGTTAGCAAAGTTATCCTACATGATACAGGTTATGTTCCTTAGTGCGAGAAGGGCCTCGGCGAATTCAGTGGTGGGGAGAGGCTGGGGAGCGATGAAAGCCTTCTAGGTTCTGATATTTTGTCTGACAGAACTGAGATAGGGCTAAAGGTCGCTGTAAGACAAATCACCAATTCTAGTAGAACCAAAAGAGGCAGAAACAGTAAGACAAACTGACCTTCTATGCCATTCTTCCTTAGAACCAAGAATAGTCTGAAATCGTTTCGGAGGTTCTCCCAAGCCGCGTTGGATATAATCTAGAAGAAACTAAGTTTTAAGATACAAGGCACAACTGGTTGTAAATAGGTTCCACGATGTCATTTATGTTCCTAACTCGAGATATCAATGTCAGGTCCCCATCTGTTGCAAGTGAAACCTAAGACGGAACTCAAAACTGTAGAAACAACATAGAAAGACTACCATTTTCATCAGCTTAACATACACAAAAGGGTTTCAATGTCTGAAAAAGAGAAAGACAAAGCAAAAAAGCTTTCACCTATGGGGCCAATGCTTCAAGTCCTCCACAGACGGTTTCAATAGAAGATCAATGAAGGATTTAGCGAGAGATTCATTTAGGTGAAGAGGTGGAGGATTATCATCAATTAATCAAATCTTGTTCCTAGCAAATCCATGTTGATCTAACCATCCACAGTCCCCAAACTCGAAATAATAACATGATAACAATGATCAATGCAATGCCCCATAATAGTCTTAACGTTTTCAGGGTTTATGAAAGCAATAACCAACCTGTGAATAACAAATCTGGATTCCTCCACGCATTGCTTTCGGAGATTTAAAGATCGCCTTTCAAACAAACAAGTAATAAAAGTATTAGATTTGCTTGGAATTTTGAATTTTTTAGATATATTGAACCAAAAGAAACGCAAAGTTCACGTTCTTTTTCAATAATTTGACAATCTAATACGAATTATTTCAGACTTTAGTTTATTTTATCAGATTATGATTGCTGTTCTACTGCGTTGAAGCAAAGAAATATACTAATCTCCAATGAAAAATATAATATTTAGCACAAAGTCTGGAAATTTTCAATATGAAAAGCAAGAAAATATACAGTAGTTACATAATATAGCAACAATAGGGTTGATTCATGCACCTTGCTGCTAGTGAAAAGAAGTTCTTCGCCTTGCTCATTATTTCTCCAGGAAATCACTTGTCCTCCATACAAACTTATCTGCAAATAGTATACAAAACCATTTTCAATATGGTCAGCTCGAAGTGAGGGCTAAAACCCATTTTTGATCTGGAGAGAGAGAGAGTCTGACTCGAGCTGAAACACCATGAGGATTTTTGAGAAGGACATGGTCATTCCCATTCCAATCACTTGTCCTCCATGTAATACTAACAGAAACTTACCCAACCATCAATGAACAAGTTAAATACAATAAGCATGACAATTCAGGAGCAACAATCGAACCAAATAGGACAGTAATGCGATGACATAAACCCTCCACGAAGCTCAATCAAACCAAATAGGACAGTAATGCGATGGCATAAACCCTCCAAGAAGCTCAATCAAATAACCCTATAACTTAGAATTATATGCAATCAGCTTTGACTAACAACGAACACATCAAAATTAAATAAAATACGAAAATAAAATGCATCTAACAATAAACCACCGGACAAATCACTTAACCGACTCCAGAAACTCGAAAATCCCAATAAAAAATTCAAGTTCAGCAAACAAAAGAAAAGAACGTTGCTAAACAAACATAAACATGACAACAAAAGCCAGAAGGATAATGGAATCACCTCGAGTTTCCAGACGACGATTCTTCTCTGAGGCTGTAGACATACTGGGGGCTAGAGGACTGCTAGGTGAAGCTGGTCTACCTGAGTTCGGCGAGATCTGAGGGATGAACCGGGAAAAAAATCCCATTAAGAAGTGGATCCGAATGAAAATAGATTCTACGTATGAATAAAGACAGACGAACCTCGCTGAGCAGTGTTCCTCGACCTTGAAAAAACCCAAAAAACACAGACGAAATCAAATCCATAGCCCTAACGCGCAACAATATTAGCGTGGTCTACCTGAGTTCGGCGTGATCTGAGGGATGAACCGGGAAAAAAATCCCATTAAGGAGTGGATCTGAATGAAAATAGATTCTACGTATGAGTAAAGACCGACGAACCTCACTGAGCAGTGTTCCTCGACCTTGAAAAAACCCCAAAACGTAGACGAAATCAAATCCATAGCCCTAACGCGAAACAATATTAGCGTGGCTATACATTCTCAATCGACACAAATTTGGTTCAAGAGGACCGTGTGAAGGAGTGGGCAACGAACTGATGCGGGATGAACCGGAAGTCGGGTTACGAGCGCCGATCAGGTAACTGTCGAGAGAATACCATGAGAAGGACAAAAGATAAGTCCGCATAGGGTTTCGCATATGCTATTGAAGGAGGTGTCTTCACTACCCGCCGTTTTACCGAGAGATCGTGGGAGAGAAGAAAGAGAGATCGTGGGAGAGAGAAAGTGAAATGAATGCAGGTGAGGTGGAGGGCTGAGAAAGTGAGGTGGAAGGTGAGGTGGCTCGCTGAGAAGCGAGAATGGCTGACGAGAAAGGAAAAACTTGCCTTTTTAATATATAGATTTCACTCTGAACTTTTCTGTTTAGCCTATTCATTACTCATCCTATTTCTCCCTAAATTTTAAAAATTCATCCTATTCTCCCTCTATTAACTTTCTTTTAATTTTTCAGTTAAATATTTTTAAAACAACATATTCCCCCCAAACTATATGATTTCTAGCCTATTCCCCCCTCCCTCGAACTCTATGAATTCCAGCCTATTCCCCCCCTCCCCCGAACTATATGAATTCCATCCTATTTCACCTAAATTTTACTCGATTTCATCGAATTTAAACCCGATTTAACCGAATTTTAACTCTATTTCACTTATAGTTAATCCGATTTCACCCAATTTCACCAAAATTTAATTCGATTTCACCTAAATTTTACTCGATTTCATCGAATTTAAACCCGATTTAACCGAATTTTAACTCTATTTCACTTATAGTTAATCCGATTTCACCCAATTTCACCAAAATTTAACTCGATTCACCTAATTATCACTCGATTTCACCGAATTTCAACCAGATTTAACCAAATTTTAAATATATTTCACTCAATTTTAACCCGATTTCACCCAATTTTAACCCAATTTCACCGAAGTTTAACTCAATTTTAACCCGATTAAAATTCACTCAATTAAAATATATTTAATTTGGGTGAAATTTGGTCAAAATTTGGTAAATTTTGGTCAAAATTCGGTGAAATCAAATAAAAATTGGGTGAAATCGTGTTAAATTTGAGTAAAATTTGGTGAAATCGTGTTAAATTTGAGTGAAATAGAGTGAAAATTCAGTTAAATCGGGTTGAAATCGGATTAAATATGAGTGAAATATAGTTAAAATTCGGTCCAATCGGTTTGAAATTCGGTGAAATCGAGTAAAACTTGGGTGAAATTTGGTCAAAATTTGGTGAAATTGTGTTAAATTTGAGTGAAATAAAGTGAAAATTTGGTTAACTGGGTTGAAATCGGATTAAATATGAGTGAAATAGAGTTAAAATTCGATTAAATCGGGTTGAAATCGAGTAAAGTTTGGGTGAAATTGGGTCAAAATTTGGTGAAATTTTGTTAAATTTGAGTGAAATAGAGTGAAAATTCGGTTAAACCGGTTGAAATTCGGTGAAATTTGATCAAAATTTGGTGAAATTGGGTCAAAATTTGGTGAAATCATGTTAAATTTGAGTGAAATAGAGTGAAAATTCGGTTAAATCGGGTTGAAATTCGGTGAATCGAGTAAAAATTGGGTGAATTGAGGATGAGTAATGATAGTTTAGGGGGGAATAGGCTGAGCAAGAAAGTTTAGGGGGGGGGGGAATAGAATTAAAGTGTTCAGGTTCAGGGGGGAATAGACTGTTTTCCCTAATATAATTATAACCTCATATCATGTCTAAACTGTATAAGCTGAAACAAAAATGTATTCATATTCATATACATTCTAAAAATATGTACATGTGGTTGATTATGGTTCATATACTTTTCGTTGGAAAACAAATACATTGATTATTTTTGTCAAAGTTTAATGTTATTTTTATTTCAGTTTTGTGTTGGGTATAAAAGATATAAGATGAAGGGCATATATGTAAATATGTTAGCTAGGATTATATATAAATATATCTCTTGTAATATTTTTAAACTCAAGTTAGAAAGTGTGGTTTCCTGCAATTCTCTTTTGGTACTTTGTGACATGGTATCACAGCTACGAATCCATTGATTTCATGTTTTTGATTTGTGATTTTTGCTATGTACGATCGGTACTTCATACGTGCGATCGTTCTTGTGCTTCGGTGACTTTCGTCCGCTGAAGTTAGTATCTCTAGTGTGTATTTTCCATTCTTTTCTCTCCTCCGTGCACTCATGGTTTCAGATAGACAAGCTGCTGTGACGAACCCCGGATCTGCGTCGTCGAACATGCCTCAACATCGCACGATCCCACCGTATGACCTTTCGACTAGTTATAACTCGAAATCTCTGATTTTTCAGGTTATTTTGAATGATCATAACTATGTAGACTAGGCACGGGAACTTCGTACCGCATTACGCTCCCGCAAGAAGTTCGGATTTGTCGACGGCTCTATCAAACAACCGGCAACAGACTCGGATTTTCTGGAAGATTGGTGGGCGAATAACGCCATGCTCGTCTCTTGGATCCGAAACACGATGTCCCCGGATCTGCTTCTCATGTGTCCCATATCGAGATTACAAAGGAGCTGTGGGACGACATTACACAGAATCATTCTGTTAGCAATGGACCACGGATTCTCAAACAGAAATTCGAGCTGTGTTCATGCAAACAACATGGGACTTACTGTTCAAGCTTACTACAACAAGCTGAAACGTTTGTGGGAGGATTTGGCAGTGTATGATTCGTTGCCCTTGCCCATATGTGAATGTGATGCATGCACTTGTGGAGGTTGTAAATGCAATCTCTGTGTAAAACTGGAAAAGAAGCGTGACGATGATAAAGTGCACTTGTTTCTTCATGGGTTGGATGATAACACTGAAAGTGTATCGATTTTAGGCTAGGTTTTAGTATCATTTTCACATATATATCATAGTTAGATTTACATTTCCGATACGATTATCCTTTACATACGCCCGTTTTGTTGGTTTTCAGGTTTTAGGCGACAAGGCCTAAACGAGCTTAAAAAGACGAATTCCTGAGCAAAACCACGCACTTTAAAGATAAATTCACTCGGAGCCAAAATCAAGCCTCTGAACTAAACGGAATACCCGAGCAACGAGCGGAAAAGAGAAAACTCAAGATTTCAAGGGTGCCCGGTCGGGCACTGAGGTCTACCCGCTCGGGTAAAACCTACGGGTTTTTATTTGCACACCTTGCACGACCCGGGCACGAAGGCAACATGATCGGGTAGCCATACCCGATCAGGCGCATTCAAGGTAAGCGCTCGGGCGTTAATTCGTCCCAAAAATCCCCGAGAGTTTGCACGACTCGGGCCGCTCAACCACGCGATCGGGTGCTGATGCCCGATCGGGCATGAAGGAGTACACGACCGGGTAAAAGTGGTGCCCGAGCAGGCCGCGTTTCTCGCAACCAACTAGATCTTGCATTCAAACGACCTAATTTATAGACCAGAACAGATCTAGAGGAAGGGGGCGACGTACAGGGCAAGGAAAGGCTTGGAAAACATTAGGAAAGGCTCGGGAGACGCTGGAGAAGGAGAGAAGCATCAATCCACACATCGGTAACACAATAGGGAAGGTCGAGGCATCGGGTTTCCTAGGGTTTTATCATGTTTAGGGTTATGTTATCTTCTTTGATAGTAAACTCCATGAGTGAGTAGAGTCCCAACTATGGGTTAGGGATATCGGATTGTAACGGATGAACAATGTTATGCGTTAATGCTTAGATCAATTGATTTTATCTTGATATTAGGGAATTCAGACTTTGCTGGAAGGTTAAAGGATGAATCCGGAACTGTTGAGTTGTAGGTTAAGTTCTATTAATGAGAATCTGACCGGTCGGTTAATCAACTTAG
>CM071866.1:36257910-36282783 GCA_036759665.1 Gynandropsis gynandra
GAACTGTTGAGTTGTAGGTTAAGTTCAGCTAATGAGAATCTGACCGGTCGTTAGTCGAATTAGGAATTAGGATTGCGTTAGTAAAGCTGCCATAGTACGGGTTAATCACTGCTGGAAGTTAAGGTTGCACGTACTCATGGTTAGGAGGTTTAGGCTCAGAAGAATCACTCCTCACCTTAGGGCATGAATTTCCCGTTATCGAGATAATTCAATTGGTTTATGATCTTTAGTTGTTACATCTACACGATTCCCGATATCTCGACACCCGTAGTGTTCGTCATATCCAAGTTTACCCCAACCTACTATCGTTGTCACCACTTAGCTTAATCTTTTAGGTATTTCGCACCATGCCTTCATTTACTTCCATTCGTCTTAGTTTAGTGTTATTCTTAGTTTTTGGCTGCTTTAGTCTCTAGAGATCGACCCTGGTACTACACGATCCGTATACTTGCGGTGAAGTGGTCTAGGAAATTATATTGCTTGAGTTTCCCGCACATCAAGTTTTTGACGCCGTTGCCGGGGACTAATAACGGTCTAGACTAAGAATTAGCTAGATTAAGATCTAGTCCTTTCTGGAGTCTTCTTTTGTTTTTCGTATTTTTTGTTTTTGTTTTTGTTTTTTTTCTTTTAATGGAGTCAAGAAAAAAATTTCTTTACCTCACAGAGCTTAATCGAGTTTGATGTCCTTTATCTTGGGAGGTAACATGGAAAACTTCAACTCTTCGGGTGCCGACATAGCTGAATTGAGGCATCAACTTTCCGAGACTCGTCGTATGCTCTCCGATTTATACTACCCGCAATCCTCAGAGCGATCATGGGAACAAAACGTTTGGGGTATGAAGAAGAGATCTACGACAGCTACGCTTATCCTTACGGGAATACGTACAATCATGAATGGAGCGATCACGCATACATCCCGTATAGGAACACCGAGAGTATGATGAATGCACAGCAATCGTTTGGGAATTTCAAGCCATGGACGGAACCCCAATCCCAGAGCTATAAGTCATATGTGCCTCAACCATACCCAACCCAATCCGTAGCAGCCCTCGATTATCCCGCCACTTACAACTACCTCCTTGAACTGTTTGAGAATCGAAACAAATTGTTTATGGGAGTGGAAGCGGAACAAGAAAGCGCCAATGAGCATATAGGCAATTTATTTGGACAATTGAACGTGCAAGCTTCGGAACTTGCACAAGGGGCATCGCAACCATAAGAGGTTGCATCGGAAAGTTCAGAATTATATCATCGTGAATATGTCAGCAAACTCTACCTAAGGGATTATGAGATGGTAGATCAACCAAGTCCATCATTGATTGAAAAAGAACATGAATTTAACACGACAATGGATGAGGCTCCGGCATTGATGAGCACACGAAGAAACCCGAGGTAGAAGAAGAATTCAGCTTAGTGGACACGATTGAGCAACCATGCCCTATCGATTTCGTTTTCCCCGAAGGCATCTTTGAAGGTTTAGCCGAGGAAACTTGTGAGGAAGTTCAGATTAAGGATTCCTTAGATTTGAATCGTGTAGCAGTTGAGGAAGGTAACTACAAGTTACCGAACGAGCTGCTCAACAAAAAAGGAAAGAGGAATCCCCCGACCGAGACTTCCACACAACCCGAGCTAATTGCGGTGCAAGGCAGTACACAAATGATCCTAAGATGCCGAGATGCTGCACCAAACTTCCAACTCATAATTGGGACATCGACAAAGCTCCCAAGGTAAAGATGAAACCTTCAACCCAAAGACTCACGCACACAACATCTCTGGAAAAGCTGAAGGAAACGAACGACAAATGCCTAACCGGACTTAGGAGCAGCACAACCAGAATGTTTGGATATCACGATCTAGCCCCTAACATAGAGCGTATCATGACCAATCTTAGGGACGATGCTACCGATCGTGAATGGAATTCGACAAATTCGCGTGCCACACCGTATCGAGCACATATTGCACGCGAAACGCTACGGACGAGACGACGTCGAGGACGTCCACCCGATGAGTAGCATGTGTTGGTCAGGCTCGCGACCTTAAACAAACGCTTCTCGGGAGACAACCCGAGCCCCATATCCTTTTTAGTCGTTTTAGTTTTATTTCTATATTTTTTAACTCTTTTTCTTTTCTTTAGGACTTAGAAAATTTTTAGGATTTAGGAATTTAGTGGTCTATTGATTTTTGCTGCATGGTTTTTCCTCGTATGAATTTTTTGTTTTTGCAGCAGTACCCGATCGGGCAGACACCTCAACCCGATCGGGCAACTTCAGATTTAAAGGAACTCGGTCGGGCATCATTTGAAGACCCGAGCGGGTAGGTTAGCATGGAAGACGCCCGATCGGGCAACACATACTACCCGATCGGGCACCGTAAAAATCTGCAAGGTAAGTTATATTTCGAGTAACCCGAGCAGCCACCCTCACTTCACATATCCTACCCGAGCGTGCTCCCAAGATTCCCAGCCCCTCACGCCGCAATCTCTTCAACCGGAGTCGCTTGTGTGCCGCCGCCGTTCACCACCGTCACCGGTTACTCGAAATAGCTTTCTTCCTCCCCTCTCTTAAAAATCTGAAAATTCTTTAATCTCATCACGAAATCCAGGTATATTCATGAACTATTTTGAGATTTGGACAACTATGGGTTAGATCTAGGTCTTATTAGGAAAGATTTAGGGTTATTTTGTCGATTAAACCATGAATCGCGAACTGCAGGTCGCGCTTTCGTGATTCTACCCGACCGGGATAGGTTTAGCACCCGGTCGGGCGTCTTGGCTTATCACCCGATCGGGCGGCTTTCTCGCTCGAGTCGGGCACTACCCACGGGGGTATTCTGACGATATGCTACCCGACCGGGCTACCTCGTGTACCCGATCGGGCATCATGCAAACCGTGTCGATTGCTTATTTTTGTCCTTCGTTTGTTTTGCAGATGGCCCCTAAGATCTTTCAGAGTTTGAAGAAGCGCCGATCTGACGCATATGACCCAGAGCACGGATGGCCAGCGAGGTCGGATGCAATTATGGAGTTGACGCCTTATATTTCGATCACCATATCCCACCAACAATACAACTAACGGACGACGACGTTCTTGTCCGGTCAGAAGTCGAGGTTTACTGAACTTCAGCCGTGGATCTTCCCGTCCCGCTTCTTATCAGCCGAAGCGATGAGTGTTCTCCACATCGGGGAACACATTGACGCCATCTTCAACACGCTAGGATGGACGGGACTGAGAGACACTCAGGAGTACACATACCGCAACCTCACGGCGGAGTTCCTCGCATCGTACGCAGCATTTTTCCCCGAGTCCGGAGATCGGGAGAGAGCCTTCATGGAGTTCCGCCTGCTGGGGCAGAACTACCGGCTCAGCGCGAGACAGTTCGCGATCATTCTTAACGCTCCACGCTGCAACTTCACGAAGATGCCAGAGCACAACCGGAGTCGTCAAGCACAATTCTGAGCCCAGATAGCGTACGACGAATACTCGACGAGGTCGAAGGCCAGCCATATACGCCACCCCGCCTTGAGGTACTTTCACTACTTCCTAGTCTCTTCCATACTAGGAAAGGGAGCGCAAGGTGGAGTCAACCACACTGAGTTAGCGTACCTTAGGCGGGTGGTGCAGTCAGGCTTTGAGCCCGACGAGTGGGATATCTTGGACGTCGACTTGGCGTCGTTGGTGATGAGGAATTTCCTTGACATAGCCACCGAGAAGTGTAGAAAATATATGAAGATCATGTGCGGTGGCATAGTCACGATGATCGCACGGAGAGTCGGGATCAACCTTGACATCCTGACTGAGGATAAGATCGACGAGGAGCCCGAGTTGAACCTCCAGAACCTGTGCAACCGAAGGGCAATTACGTTAGAGAGGTACAACGTCATCTGGGGCTACAAGGACGAACATGGTCGCAACTTGGAAGTCGACCTACGAGAGATTCAGATGCCGGGTCTAGACGAGGAGGGGTCACGATTCAGGATTGATCCAGCCATCGGACACATCGGCCCGAGGCAAGCTGAGATGGATCCACCTCCAACCGCTGCACCAGGACCATCCATGTTGAGGCAGCACAGCCGACGCGCCACACATTCACGCGCCCGCCCAGAGTATCCTCACCGCCGCTCTGACTTCCTTTCCATGGAAGGAGTCTCCGACGTCCTCAGGTATGTGGCGGAGGAGAACAGGTATCAGTCGTTTATGATAGAGCAGAGGTACGACATGGAGGCGGCGAGGCACGATATCGAGGTATGTAGAGTAGCAGCAATTCCAGGAGCGGTCGATCCAGCATACGTATTACCTCACGGAGTCCGTCCGTCGATTTCAGCAGCTCAGTATGCAACATTACCAGGAGCCGTATGTGCCAATCCCATAGGACTATCATACTAGAGCCATCCCGTACCGTCCTCACATCCCCTACGAGCTGCAGTCTTTCTACTTCCCACCTGGGGAAGGGGCACCCGCGGAGCCAGCAAACCTACCGGCCACCCGCGGTGGAGAGGATGAGGATTAGACCACTCTTCCCTTTTTCCTTTCTTTCCTTTTCTTTTTCATCTTTTATGGACCTATTTTTCTTATTTTTCTTGTTTTTAGTTTTAGCGATTATGTAAGCTCTTTCAGACTTACTTATGTAGTGATCTTTGCTCTATCTCTTGCATTGCATGGCTTTCATCTCAGGTTCTTTGTTCTATCTCTTGCATTGCATGGTTTTCATCTCAGGTGTTTCACGCTAACACATGCATTAGAGCAAAAGAGTCACACAATCCAGATGTATCACGATTCGAGAAAGCCACACACACACCAGGTGTACTCGTTATCTTTTTTGTTTTTTATATTTTCTCCAGTTTTTACATGCGGGGATCCCTCATAGATCTCGAACACTGGGACTGTGTTCCGTTCAGGTCTGGGGGGGGTACTCTTTGTTAGAGTGATACGGATTTTTATTGAGAGCGACATACTTGCACTTAGGATTAGGATTAAGATTAGATTTATGAATAAGATGGATACCTAGAGAAATTTTTTCGAGCTTTAGTCATGTTTTGCGACATTGCAATCCAGATGTATCACGATTCGAGAAAGCCACACACACACCAGGTGTACTCGTTATCTTTTTTGTTTTTTATATTTTCTCCAGTTTTTACATGCGGGGATCCCTCATAGATCTCGAACACCGGGACTGTGTTCCGTTCAGGTCTGGGGGGTACTCTTTCATTTTGTGATACGGATGTGTATTAAAAGCGACATATGAGTTAGGATTGACATGAGTACATCGATGTTCGATGGTTCGGGTCTAAATGGTGGGTAGAGGCGCTTTTCTACGTCCTAAGGGTTAGAGTGTTGCGTAATCAAGAAAAGAAAAAAATAAAAACCGAAAAATAATAATAATAATAAGATCTTCAATAACGCACCTCTTCACTCCACTAAGGTCACGCGACCTTATGAGTGTGGCATAGGCAGCGTGGGTCTAAGTAGAAAGTCATCCCTCTTCGACTTCGACGTCCTAGGAACAAAGCGTGGATCTAAGTACCGAAAAGAAAAAAATGAATAAGAACGAGAAGAAGCAAGTTTAATGATATCAAAAGCTTAGGAAATTGGTATTGAGATTGCTTGGACGTTATCTAGGGTTGTGAAGTAGACTTAGATTTTTGGTAGGATTTCATGGCTCAGCACTTTCGGTAGATATAAGGCTATACTCGGTACGCTTAGGCTTTTGTCCATGTGATGCGTTGATTTGCGGAATGACTAACTCTTCGATATTTTTATGCTAGTATCCATCGTTATTAGATTCTTCTTCTACTTGACTTTAGTTTTGTTTGAGGACAAACAAAGGTTTAGGTCTGGGGGAGTTTGATAACACTGAAAGTGTATCGATTTTAGACTAGGTTTTAGTATCATTTTCGCATATATTTCATAGTTAGATTTACATTTCCGATACGATTATCCTTTACATATGCCCGTTTTATTGGTTTTCAGGTTTTTAGGCGACAAGGCCTAAACGAGCTTAATAAGACGAATTCCTGAGCAAAACCACGCACTTTGAAGATAAATTCACTCGGAGCCAAAATCAAGCCTCTGAACTCAACGGAACACCCGAGCAACGAGCGGAAAAGAGAAAACTCAAGATTTCAAGGGTGCCCGGTCAGGCACTGAGGTCTACCCGCTCGGGTAAAACCTATGGGGTTTTATTTGCACACCTTGCATGACCCGGGCACAAAGGCAATATGATCGGGTAGCCATACCCGATCGGGCGCATTCAAGGTACCCGCTTGGGCATTAATTCGTCCAAAAAATCCCTGAGTGTTTGCACGACTCGGGCCGCTCAACCACGCGATCGGGTGCTGATGCCCGATCGGGTATGAAGGAGTACACGACAGGGCGCGCCTTTGCACGACCGGGTAAAAGTGGTGCCCGAGCGGGCCGCGTTTCTTGCAACCAATTAGATCTTGCATTCAAACGACCTAATTTTTAGACCAAAACGGATCTAGAGGAAGGGGGCGACGTACAGGGAAAGAAAAGGCTTGAAAAACATCAGGAAAGGCTCGGGAGACGCTGGAGAAGGAGAGAAGCATCAATCCACACATCGGTAACACAATAGAGAAGGCTGAGGCATCGGGTTTCCTAGGGTTTTATCATGTTTAGGGTTATGTTATCTTCTTTGATAGTAAACTCAATGAGTGAGTAGAGTCCCAGCTATGGGTTATGGATATCGGATTGTAACGGATGAACAATGTTATGCGTTAATGCTTAGATCTATTGATTTTATCTTGATATTCAGTTCTACATTCAACATTATCACTCTTATACTAGTGTTGCCCGCTCAGTAACATAGGAATTCAGACTTTGCTGGAAGGTTAAAGGATGAATCCGGAACTGTTGAGTTGTAGGTTAAGTTCGGCTAATGAGAATCTGACCGGTCTGTTAGTCGACTTAGGAATTAGGATTGCGTTCGTAAAGCTGCCATAGTACGGGTTAATCACTGTTGGAAGGTAGGGTTTCACGTATTCATGGTTAGGAGGTTTAGGCTCGGAAGAATCACTCCTCACCTTAGAGCATGAATTTCCCATTATCAAGATAATTCGATAGGTTTATGATCTTTAGTTGTTACATCCATACGATTCCCGGTATCCCGACACCCGTAGTGTTTATCATATCCAAGTTTACCCCAACCTACTATCGTTGTCACCACTTAGCTTAGTCTTTTAGGTATTTCGCACCACGCCTTCATTTACTTCCATTTGTCTTAGTTTAGTGTTATTCTTAGTTTTTGGCTGCTTTAGTCCCTAGAGATCGACCCTGGTACTACACAATCCGTATACTTGCGGTGAAGTGGTCTAGGAAATTATATTGCTTGAGTTTCCCGCACATCATTGGACGATGCCTTGTATGGCATGGTACGTTCGAATCTCTTGGCGATGGATACTCTGCTGAACATAAAAAGGGTTCTAGCCATTGTGGTACAAGATGAAGATGCAAAATCTGTTGGCAAGACTGCAGAGACACATCCCGAGGTTATGGATTTTGCGGTTCAAACGGAAGCTAAACCAAAGGATCGTATTGATGCTCGTGATCCTTCCTTGTTGTGCTCTCACTGTGGCCATAAAAGCCATCTGGTTAATTGTTGCTTCCACCTTCACGGCTATCCAGATTGGTGGGAAGAACGTTACCACATGCTCCTTAAGTCGCGGTTCTAACAGAGGCCGTGGGTCCTCTTCTGCGCTTTCTTCTGCTGGCCGTGGTCGAAGAATCGTTGTGCGTGTAAATGTGGCTCAAACACAGGCTAGTGGGACTTCTACTAGAGTTGTGCTAAGCAATGAGGACAAGTTTTGCCTGGTGTGTCATCCGATCAGTGGAAGTCATTTCTTGATCTTCCCTCACAGAAGATATGTGCAACCGAAAATTTCACGGCTAAGAATACGAAGGTGTCTTGGCTCTTAGACTCGGGTGCAGATAATCATATGACGGGACGACGCGAGATTATGTCAAATCTCACGGACATGCCAACTTGCTACGTGGGCCTTCCCAATGGTAGAAGCACGGTTTCAACGAAAAAAAGGACAGTGGTCTAGTGTGATGCTCTCACACTTTATAATGTCTTTTAAGTGCCTGATTTGAGTTGCAATCTGATATCTATTTTCCAGTTTCTCCAGGATACTGATTGCACCGTTCAGTTTACGGATAAGCTGTGTGTTATTCAGGATCACACTACGAGGATGTTGATTGGAGCGGGTGAACAACATGAAGGGCTCTATTACTTTAAGGGGTAATGAATGCATCCTTCGTACACACTAGGACATATTTTGATTTGTGGCATTCTCGACTCGGGCATCCTTCTTCCCAAGTTTTGGGTTTGGTTCCTGTTGTTGGGGTTGAATTTTCCAAGAATTCTTTGTCTTCGCATAATAGGGCATGTGATGTTTGTCTTCGTGCCAAGCAAACTCGTGATTGTTTTCCTCTCAGTAATAATAAAAGCGTTCGCCCTTTTCAATTGGTGCATTGTGATGTATGGGGTCCTTACCACACTCCATCTTACTCGAGTGCCAAATACTTCCTTACGATAGTGGATGATTTCTCTTGGGGTGTGTGGTTGTATCTTATGCAGATAAAATCTGAGGTTGCTAAATATCTACAAGGTTTTCTTGTCATGGTTGAACGTCAATTCAATACAAAAGTTCTTACAATTCGGAGTGACAATGGAACATAATTTATGAGCATGCCCGATTATTTTCTACAACACGACATTCGACATGAGACATCGTGTGTTGGTACGCCTACACTAAATGACCATGTGGAATGCAAGCATTATCATATTGTTAATGTAGCTCGGGAACTTATGTTTCAATCCGGGCTTCGTATTCGTTTGTGGGGCGAAAGTATTCTCACGGCGGGATATTTGATCAACCGCAACCCGACTCTGATTTTGAAAAGGAATACACCTTTCGAAGTTCTTAATGGTTCTCCTCCAATTGTGGCCCATCTTCGTGTCTTTGGGAGTCTATGTTATGTTCACAATAAAAACATGATGGAGACAAGTTTGCTTCTCGCAACCTTCAATGCGTGTTTGTGGCTTATCCTTCGGCATAGAAAGGCTGGCGGGTGTATGGCATCGACGCAAAATCTTCTTGGTTTCTCGGGATGTTGTTTTTGTTGAAAACGAGTTCCCATTTCTAGGGTTATCTGTGTCAAATTCGACTGATCTGAGCCCGTCATCCTCCGTAAACTTGCCTCTCGTGCCTACTGTGTATTCCGAGGATGAATTAGATCACTTTGTGCCTTCGGTGGCAAGAGGGGGTGATTCAGTTCCATTGAATCCTCCTTCATCTACGCCAGATTTTTCGCCTGAGATTCAACCAAATCACTCATCGGTTCCTCCTCTCGACGAACAGAATCCTGCTACAACTTCATTGGCACCTGCGACGGATATGTTAGACTCGGGAGCTCTCCCTAGTGCGAACCCACAGAATCAAAACGTTGAATTAAGTCGTGGATTATGTTCCAAAGTGCGTTCTTCACGTCTTCGTGATTATGTGATTAATACAGTCCAAGTTATGAGCCTTTCACCACCCGTCTCCGTCTCGTCTGCATCCTCAGGTAAGCTGTTTCCAATTGCTCATTATGTTTCTTGTAACAAGTTTTCTGCAGCGCATCACACATTCCTAGTCGCGGTGACGACTAACATGGAACCTACGCTCTACATGTCGTATGAGACCCGAAATGGCAACGTGCGATGGCAGATGAGATTGTGGCTCTTGAAAAAAATGGGACTTGGTCATTATAACATCTACCTCTGGGAAATAAGGCAATCGGGTGTAAATGGATCTACAAAATCAAATACCGCTCAGATGGCTCTGTTGAGCGATATAAGGCA
This sequence comes from Gynandropsis gynandra, assembly GCA_036759665.1. NCBI lineage: Eukaryota > Viridiplantae > Streptophyta > Magnoliopsida > Brassicales > Cleomaceae > Gynandropsis > Gynandropsis gynandra. The sequence goes on from CM071866.1 coordinate 36,267,769, forward strand.
CGCCTCGTTGTTATGGGAAATCAACAAGTTGAAGGACTAGATTATACAGAGACCTTTGCGCCGGTTGCAAAATTGACTACATTACGGGTGTTCCTTGGTGTGGCGGCTTCCTTGAATTGGGAGGTTCATCAAATGGATGTTCACAATGTTTTTCTTCACTTGTTACGACTTCACTCTAGTCATTAACCCTGCCTTCGACAGACAAAAAATTATCTACATGATAAAATAGAATGGTGATCTTCAAGAAGAAGATTTCATGCGTCTTCCTACGGATTTGGGATCTGAAACCGAAACTCGTTTTTGTTGTCTTCGAAAGTCTCTTTATGGATTAAAGCAGGCTCCACGGTGTTGGTTTGCAAAATTGACCTCCGCACTTTAGAAGTATGGTTTTAGCCAATCCTATGTCGACTACTCATTGTTTACGTATCAGCGGGATCGCGTGCGTCTACAACTTCTGGTGTACGTGGACGATCTCATTCTATCGGGTAACTCTCCTTTGGATATTCAACGTTTTAAGGATTACTTGAGCTCTTGCTTTGATATGAAGGACTTAGGTATTCTTAAGTACTTTCTTGGTATCGAAGTGGCCTGCAATCCTTCAAGTATCTACTTGTCCCAACGTAAAAAACGCCCTTGACATAATTTCGGAGGTCGGGTTATTTGGAGCTCAGCCGGTGCGGTTTCCTTTGGAGCAGAACCACCGGTTGGTCCTGTTTGATGCAGAGTCGTTCTTGGAACCGGAACGGTATCATCGTCTAGTTGGACGGCTGGTCTATTTGGGTGTTACACGACCCGATTTATTGTACAGTATTCATGTTTTATCACAGTTTATGCAGTCTCCTACGGTTGAGCATTGGCAACTAGCTTTACGTGTCGTTTGATAGATCAAGCTTAATCTGGGTTAATGTATCTTACTACATGCTAAACGTGATCTTGTTCTTTCCGCTTGGTGCGACTCTGATTGGCTGGTTGCTCGGTTTCACGGAAATCGGTTATAGGATGGTTTATACAGTTTTGTGGATCACCTATATCTTGGAAAACAAAGAAACAACCAACATTGTCTTCCTCCTCCGCTGAAGCCGAATATCGTGCCATGGCCATGTCCGTTCCTGAGCTATTGTGGTTGAATTCTCTTCTTCTCAACCTTGGTGTGTCTCATTTCCGACCAATACCACTTTATTGTGATAGCCAAGCGGCTCTCCACATCAGCTCCAATCTCGTCTCCACGAACGCACAAAACACACTGAAGTGGATTGTCATCTTGTCCGCAATGAACTTCTGACCGGAACTATCTCCACGCAGCATATCTCCACTCGTCTACAATTGACCGACATTCTCACGAAGGCTCTTGAAAAACGAGAGTTCGATTTTCATTTTCAAGTTAAACTTGCACAATTTGCATAATTCAACTTGAAGGGATTATAAAATGAAAGATATATATGTAAATATGTTAGTTAGGGTAATATATAAATATATCTCTTGTAATACTTTTAAACTCAAATTAGAAAGTTTCATTTTCAGCAATTCTTTTTGGTACTTTGTGATACAAACGATATGTATTATTCATATTTCAATCAATGTTAACATGATAATAATGGAATTTGATTCAGTTTTATTTGCTTTTATTATAGAACGAGTTGATTTGATTATATTTCCAAGAAAGGCATTATTGAAAAAGATTGAATTCTAATTGGTTCAATTATTGTTTATTTATTTTATATTTTATTCTTTTGTCACGTAAAGTTATCATCACTATATATAAAATATGGATTTTTAAGATGAATAAACAAAAAAAAGTATGATGAATTTTGGAAAAAAATAATAATATATTATTGATATATAAAATATGGATTTTTAAGATGAATAAACAAAAAAAAGTATGATGAATTTTGGAAAAAAATAATAAGAAACTATATTATTGATTATTGTAAAATATTTAATATATAAAAATAATTTATATTAAATATATTAATATCTCAGTATATAATTTATAAAATTGCATCTTTAAGATAATCCTAAATCATATAAATACAAATGTTATTAGAAATTGAAACATTATTAGAATGAATATAGATCGAATAAATAATGATAGAAAAGAAAATAATTGTAATTAAATGTTTTATCAAGCAAAATAATGTTTAAAGAATATAAAAATATGAAATAAAATTGTTATTTGGAAAAAAATTGTAAGAAGACTTCAAAGAAATTTATTTGAAATAAAGGTATTTGAATATTGGAAAGAATGAACTAAAATGGAAAAGAAAAGGATAAAAAGAAAAATAAGAAGAAGATGATGATAAATAAATACTTTTTATTTGTTTCGTAAAAAGGCAAATTCTAATAATTTCCATCGTTGTGTTCTAGGGTGAGGTTAGAATTCGATCAAAATTCTCCTACATTTTTGTTTGACATTGTGTTATTCGTGGAACCATGAAACGGTAAATATATTTTCCATGGGTGGAGGAATATGGTTGGACCATAGCGCTGAATCAAGGCTTCACCATTAGGATTGGGTACGGGTCGGGTACCCGGATTTTTTAGGATACCCGAACCCGAATCCGAACGGGTAAGCATATTCTTATCCGAACTCGAATCCGAGGGATTCGGATACCCGTCCAATATACCGGATACCCGAATCCGAATTGAAATTTAATTTTAAATCAAATTAAATGTTAAAACAACCTTAAAATAAATTTAATTCAAGTTTACAACAAATAAAAATCTCCAATCTTACAAACCAAAACATTAAACATATAAATAGAAACTTAAAATTAATCTTCATTGATCTTCCATAGTAATACCTACATATAAAAAGATATGAAACAATTAAATAAATAAACTATTTGAATAAAAAAATATTAAGATGATATATGAATCTTACAATGATAATCGATTTCATTCCGACAAATACTCTCCATTAACCGATGTTGAAGCTCCTTTCATCTTTGATGGTGGAAAATCTTCAAAATAAATCAATTTATTAGTTCATATATTAAAAAGATTAATAATATAAAATAAAGTAAGAAACATACCTTCTTCAAACTTTTCAAGATTATCCAAAGTATCTTCAAATGTTGACGGTTCATAATCACTTCGAAGCCAGTCTTGAGTACAAACATGTGCTTCAACTAATTGTGATGTTAGAGAACTAAGAAATGAATCTACAACACGACCACCCGTACTAAAAGCAAACTTCGATGCAACAGTAGATATTGGTATAGCCAAAATGTCTTTTACCATTTGAGAGAGAATAAGATACTTAACACCAGTTGTTTTCCACCACCACAATGCGTTAAAGCTTTCATCTATTCTTTTCTCGCGTACATCCGACAAAATAAGATTCTAACTCATTATAAAAAATAGATTTAAAAAATGAATAAATTAAAAAAATGTAATGAATATTTGAGAAGAAGAAAGAAGGATAAAATAATAAATAATAAATATTATTGATTATTTTGAATTGTACAATTGATGAAGATTATTTATGTTAAATATATTCATGCATTAATATTTATAAATTATTTTTAGATTCAAAACTTGAATAATTAATATTATTTATGAAATAAAATACTATGTAACATCAAAATTTTTTATATAATTATAAAATAATATATATATATAATATTCACATTTATCGTTACAAAATATAAGTTCAACATAAAAAGTCTTAAACATGTCAATATATTTTTTTAATATAACCTAGTATAATAAAACTCTTTAAAGATTTTTTTTTTTGTTATTTGTTGTTTTTCGATTAGTAATTAAATTAAATATGTTTTCTTTTTATTTATACGGTTCGGATACCTTAAATCAATGTTTGTTTGGTCCATTAATTGTTCACTTTTTGACGTATTTGAAACAGAGTAGGAGAAATAACAAATATTTACGACTATCCGATTATTTGTATTAGTATTTATATTCGACGAATATCCAAATTTATTACTTGTATTTGTATTTGTTAATTCGGATATCTGTAAATACGAATATTTGTTGCATATACGTATATCCGTCGGATATACGGATATTCGTATCCAAACCTACATTTTTTTAACGTAAAAAATATATATAATTTTTTTAATAAAAATTATAATCATCAAATATAGTCTAAAATTAAAATTCAAATCCCACAAATATATATAATATAAATAAAACAAAACACCATATCTTCACATTCATCTCCATATCAGTCATTTAAATTTAGTTTCGTCGATTATTTTACGAATATCGCCAATTCACCTAAAACAATTAAATAAATTGTTAGATTATCAAATTGATATAAACTCGTATAAAGTTATATATTTAGTGAGTTTTGTTTTTCATATCTTGTAATGTCTTTATAACATTATCCAACCCATTTGGATTAGAACCGATCTTGAGTGCAAATTAAATCTTTTAAAATATTAATAATTTTAAAGTATTTGATATTTTAGTCATCCAATCATAAATATATTGCATATTTGTCTATATACTTATATAATGAGTGTTTGAATAAGATTAATAATGTTTTTATTTTCAATTTGATCATTAAAATCAATTTTATTATATATGTATCCATATATTAGCTAAATTTTCTATTAAATACTTACATATACTAATGGTTCGGATAATTGAGTCTACTATTTGTATTTGTACTTGTATTTATCGAATGTCGGATTTCTAATATTTTTATTTGTATTTGTGTCAGCAGATATTTAAATTATTAGTTCGAAAACGAATCGAATACGAAATCGATACGAATAATTCAAATATTTTACACAACCCTAATTTAAAGGATTATATCACAATAAATTAGTTTTTTGTTTTCTCAGTTTGACTCGGTCTAAAGAGCTATTCGTCAAGAAATTGATAAAAGTACCCAAAAGAAATTCTCTCAATAGTAAAAAGTACAAGATATGATTTTAACGAAAAACCTGTCCAAGTTACCAAAATTCCTTTCTCAACTTTTTATTATTAAATATCCCAACAACACCAAATTAGAACTTTCGCTAATTAAATAGATAGATGACGTTTAATTGATTTTTAATAATTCCATTTATATTCTAACGATCAATAATTAAACAACTCAATCAAATGTTAATCATATGGTGTATACAAATGTTTTGAGGTACGAGTTTTTATGGGCCGATTTGAATAAAAAACCTAACTAACAAAAAAGCCCAGATTTTTAAGTTTCCATTGGATGTAAGTCCATATTAGAAGAGAAGAATATATATTTTTTATAGTTTTTTTTATAAATCAGAGTTTTTTTATTATATATTTGATCCAATACTTTCTCTGTCTGAAAGAACTTATTTGAAAATATTTTTTTTTAACTTGTACAAATTTACAGATGAATTTAAAATCATAAAATACTAAATATTAGAATTTTTTTATTCTTAATAATTCAGGATAGAGAAGAATCCATTTGAAGATAAGTCGAGCCACAAGAGGAAAAAGATCGGAGTGGAATTTGTTCTACTTGTCGTGTGATCATGGTATGGGTAAAATATTCGAATATATATATATATATATTATATAAAAATAAATATATTCAAAATTTATCTTAATTTATATCTAATTTTTAAAATAATTTCAATATCATATATAATTTTCTTCACATATATTTTTATGAATAAAAAACTTTTTCTCTTCCTGAAAATGTGTTATATTATTCTTTTGAATTTAATCATAATCATATTATCTCGACGAAAATATGTTTTGATCCGATTATCGCATTAATTTGGCATTCATCCAATTTTCATTTGAAATTTAGTCCTAATCATATTTCTCCAAACAATTCAAATTCCGCCTAAACGTCAATTGATTAAGTAAATATCAAAAAAATGTTAAATTCTATAAAACTCTAAAACGCAATTAAATAAAACCGAGAATAATGTTTTTCAATCCAAAAATCATAAACTAAACAATTAAAAAAATTCATGATAAAAATTTCTTAAGAATAGTGTTTTTAGTTGTATATAATAATTTATTGATTGTATTAACTTTATTAATAAGATTTAAATTTGTATACATTAAAATTGTGTTAATCATTTATAAATTATCAGATATTATTTCGAGATAATGTTATGATAAAATAAATATATAAACTCACTAATTAAATTCCAAATATAAATTTAATACATAATTTTTAACCTAAATTCAATATTTAAATTTCAAGATTTAATTTATTATATAAAATTCTATATAAACACAAATATAAATTCAATACATAAATTTCAATATTTAGAAATTTAGGATTTATCGTCAATATTAGATTTGTTATTAATCTTAAATTTCAATGGAAAAATTAGATCAAGGTTAAAGTAATGAAATTGTACTAAAATATATTCTTGAAAGGATTAGTTTTATTACTATATATATATATCTAAAATTTTCATGGAATCAAAATATTTTCAACAATTGACATAAATATTATGATCTTTATTTTATTATTTATAACTTAAAATTATAATTGATATTGTTGTTGTTTTTTCTTATAGCATTAACAAGGGAATATAAACCTTTAGTCATCATCAATGGTAAGAATAAAAGATGTTTCTAGCAAAACCCTACAAAAGAAAACAAATAAAAAGAAAGGAAAAAATTCCCACTTTCTACCTATAAATACCGCTCAAGAAGCTCAATTTCATCAATAAAAAGGCAACAAAATACAAAAACGATAAAAGGAATAAAAAAATATATATTTGTGAAAGAAAAGCCATGGCCTCACTTCAATGCAACAAACCGGCAGAGGAAAGCTACAGCATGACCCAAAAGGCTTGTACGGAGACTCATTACTCAGGCCTTGATGTGACCAAGACCCAAGTTCACTGCAAAGAGACCGAGTCTCATTTCTCAGGTCACTCCCAGACCCATGGTCACAAACTGGGCCATAAGGCTCATGGTCATAACCGTTTGGGCCAAGGTCAGGCTCATGTACACAGGAAGAAGAAAGGCTTGTTTGAGAGGATCAAGGATGGTCTCACGGGACACAGCAGTGGCAGCGACACCAGCAGCAGCGACAGTGAGAGTGACAACGAACGCGGTGGCCCAAGGAAGGTAAATCTTTTTTTTAAGGATCATAAATAAAAATATGATATTGAAAATTTAAAATTATTGAATTAGTTTTGGATTATTTAAATTTATTTAATATAAGTTGATTATATAATTAGTCTGGGATCGAATATTTTGATATTAAAATTCAAATTTGATGTATGTGAGATCGAATTGGATCACGAAATATGCATTATATTTTTTTAATCGGTTATGATATTGATAATGAATATATATATTTTTAAATATTTGAAATTATCTTTTGTTTTAATTAGATTCAAAATAAATTGGTTTTTTATTAATAGAGGATTTATTTTTGTGTTTTAAAATGGTATAACAAAGTCGTATTTTAAATATTTATGTGATAGATATTATAACTAATAATTTTTTTATTATTGGACAGAGCTGCTGAGCAGTGGGTCTCACAAGAAGCTTTGGAATGACGACGCGTAATGATGCTTGTTTGCTATAAAACTATTAAGAAAAAAGTACAGTAATATCTAATAATTGGATATGTAATAACCGTACTGTGTTATTAGCAATTCCAAGCTTCTTCCCATATGTATAATTATGTATACTTTGAAATAAATAAATGATCTAAATTATATATATAATAAACTTTGCGAGGTTGTTTCTGGTGAAATCACCTAAAAAAGAATTATTAAATATCATAAAAAAATCTATTCACAAAAAAATTTCTTCAATTCATTTATTTATATTTCATTTAATTTTAACAACAAAAAATTAATGATTTTTAAAATTTTCTTCACAAAAAATCTCTTCATCTCACCTATTTATATTCATTTAATTAGAAAAGTTATTGTTCAACTTGTATGTAAAGGATCTAATGTCTACCCTTTAATGTCATCAGAAACCTGATCACATCTCCCATGGACGGTCAAAGTAAGAGCCTTTTCTTGCACAATATCTGACCCATTGTCTCATCTCTTTGTAAATTAATTTAAATATATAAAATCTTTAAAATGAATTTAAATATTTATTTAATAAATTATGATGATATATTTTTAAAAAATTAATTAGATAAAATTACAAAATAAAATTATAATTTTTTAAAGAATCCCACGCATCGTGCGGGTTTAGAATCTAGTTATATATATAATAATCCTTGCGAGGTTGCTTCTCGTGAAGCCACCTAAAAAAGGATTATTAAATATCACAAAAAATCTATTCACAAAAAAATCTCTTCAATTCACCTATTTATATTTCATTTAATTTTAACAATAAAAAATTAATGATTTTTAAAATTTTCTTCACAAAAAAATCTCTTCATCTCACCTATTTATATTTCATTTAATTTATCAACAAAAAGTTAATGAATTTTTAAATCTATATATTAAAAGGGTGAACTTTTCCTCGCTTCTTAAAGACTCTCGCCCCTCAGCCCTCCACGTCAACCCCTACATTGATTTCACCTGCCACTCTCCCACGATCTCTTTTCTCTCCCCACGATTTCCTCTGGCTTTCTCCGCATTCAAGTCTACGGAAACATATATGGAAATCACTGAACATCGACGCCGTCCAGAGACTAGATTTGGAGGCTTTAGAGGAGAAGATCTGTCAATGAATCCGAGCGGCGAAGGTCTGTGTCCGTGTCGTGTTCGCGAGTGAGGGGCTCTTCAACTTGAGGTCGTCGGATTCGATTAGGGTTCAATCCGTAGAGATTCTCTTGAGATTGGCAGCGGCGGCAAGGGGGATATTGTCAGAAATCGAAAACGGAGTTCTTCGAGAACCTTCGAGATTCCCTGTTCCTGGAGGTACGGTTCATCCATCAGGTGTTTCCGAAAGTGCCCTGCAACATCCGCAAGAATCTCCCACGCCGCTCGTCCCCCGGCTTCCAGCAGCACGCTCCTCCAGCAGCAGTCGCTCTACCACCCGGGCCTCTTCACAGCGTCTCAGGTTCGTGCTCTCTCGCTCTTCTCTTTTATTCTCTTTGCATTTCTTCTACGTTTAATTGGTCGATTTCGTGTTGGTTTTTTGGTTATTTAGGGCTTTTTTAAAGTATGGATTTGCAAGATTAGGGTTAGTTCTCTCTTCTTCTTCTTCACGATCCAAACGTTTTGCTACGACGGAGGGCCACCGTCCCACCATTGTCCACAAGCGAAGCCTTAACACGGGTTCGTTTCCATTATCTCCTTCCTCTGCTGCCGCTTCTGGGTTTAGATCTACTTGCTTGGCCGCCTTCCAACTATTGTTTGCGATGATTTAGGGAACTGCCTTCTTAATGACTGAGAGAGACCGTCTTGATCTTAGGGGTCTTCGTCATGGCTCCTGAGCTGCAAATCGAACGCTTCAGTAATTAATTTATCTTAATTTCAATTTCTAAGTGTATCAAGGTTTAGTACTTTGCTCACGTTGTCGATTGTCTTCACAGTGGCGGACTTTAAGCGGCTTCAGAAGCAAGCAAGGGATGGACCGCTTGATCCTAATGCTCTGGCTAAGTGGCATATCCTTAATGGTCTACATGACCGAAACGAGACCATGTACTTTAAGGTCAGCTTCTTTTTCTTTCAAACCTCAAAACCAGAGCAGAGATGAGTATTCTGTGTATATCCTTCTCTTAGAGATTAGCAAGGACGTTCCTTGTGCAATTTATTTCTATGGTAAGGGTGATTGTTGTACTTCCTTAGCGACGTTTTGGAGCTTATACTGTGTTTCATTTGTCATGTGGTCTTCTAATAGAATACAGGCAGGGACCATTGATAAGGAGAAATGCAATCTGCTCTTTGAAGCATGGTTAGTCCTAAAACTATAATCTGTCTAAGGTTTTCACTCTCTGGACTGATTTTTTTCGTCTCTGCAGTTGTTGGGGAACATGGGAACTGGAAGGTTGTTAGCCCGATGATCGATCATACAAATAAGAAAGGTAAAACCGATCATACAAATAACTGGCTCAGTACCATCATCATTAAGGGCCTAGCTAGCTCCCCACACACCAGAAAAAAATTGAACTTTGTTTGTATCCAAGAGTTGCAGTTGCAGCCTCCAAGCAAACACCAGAGAAATCCTCCTTCACGAGACTCAGACATGTATAACAGAAAGGTATTTGAACACACAATCATCAAAATCTGAGGCTTATCCTTAAATTCAGTTATGTTCTACCTTTGTTAGGGTGTATTGGTCTGAATTCATGGTTAAGAAGTCAAAGTTAGATAATATTGAGATGGTTCACGCAAGAGACACCTGAAGTGGGAAAAACGCTGCATATCCCCATCTAATCCACCGATAAACCAATCAGATATTATAAAATTGCAAAACCCATTCCCATTTTAATGATTGTTAATTATCTCAAGAAAAACCCAAAAGCAAATACCATACATCAAGTTGGTTTATATGATTGTGTCTTTTGTCTCTTTAAATACAATCTCACATAGAATGATTATATATGTTAAATTTATGTGTATACATGCATTCTCTATAGCTGAATTTATGTGTTCTGTTCAAATGAGCAGAGGATTCCCTGTTTGGCTGAAATACATTCTCAGAATAAGTTTTAGAACAGATAATGACCCTTTCAAGGTCTTGTCTTAATTCTCTTCTTACAACTTTGAGTTCCTCAAGTAGAAATCTGGAAACTTGTGATGAAACCCTCACTATTTCAGTATCCTGTTGTGATGCAAATGCGTTTGGGATAATGTTATAGAGAGCAATGAAGGGATTCACAGAGAAAATAGTTGAAGTGATGAAGAGTGAGAACTTGTTTGAGACACAAGGTGGCCATATTATCCTCTCTCAAGTACCACTTTCTTTTGCTGCCATTATCAAGTAATGAACTGCTTGAGTTAAATTAAGTGTTTGTGTTTTGTTCACCTGTTGATAAAGAATGGATATAGGAAACAAGCTCAATCATTAGGTTCTGAAGGTCACAATTACATGATATGGGCTGAAGATGGCTGTAGAAACTGATACTTGTGTCCCTTAGGTCATGTGTAAGGAAGACGAGGCCCCAGATCCAGTGGTGAGTTTCATATTCATACAACTTTTGTCTTTAAATGAATGGTTGCTGGGAAAATAAGTTACTTGAATAAGCTAGAAAATTGGCCAAACAGGTACAAGATTTTAGACAGCTTCTTAGTATTTGATATTTGCCCACTTTCTAAAAATTGCAACCCTAATTTTACAGATTTGAAAATTTGTTCTGATGGTTTATTTCTTTTAAGGTTTTTGTTAACTTTGATGTATATGGAGGGGCAGTTGGGTTGTCTTCATGTTGTCTGTATGGAGGTGATAGCTACCAGCCTCAAGAATATAAATTAAAGATAGGTGTAGATATAGCAGTTGGAACACCAAGCCAGATAAAGGTAAAATCCTTTATTTCTTTTTTTGCTTCAGTAGCTCATTCAAATTTTTTACATGCTTTAAATAAACGTTTTTGTGTTTTCCTATCGTTTGATTTCATCAGTTATGCTACCTTTTGAACCAAACTTGATGTCAGATGAAATGTTTAGGACAAATTTATTTGAGGATGTTGAACTCATCTTGTGTATGTGGTTTTGGTTTGGAATCTTTTAGAAGGGCTTTGTTGAGGATGTCGAACTCATATTGGGTATGTGGTTCTGGTTTTGGATTTTTTTGAAAACATTTAATTTCCCCAATCTTATTTTGAAACACTATGATTGCTGTCAAAATTTCAGGACATGTGGGGATGCTTCTATAGTTTAAACACTTCTTTTCAGTGTCATTTTTTCAGATTAGGTGAAAAAGGTGTGCATCCGTGAAACGCCATTATTCTGATTATGTGGTTGTATTTTTTTTTGTTCCCTTTAATATGTTACTGATACCTTGCTTGCTACTTTCAACAAACCAGAAAAGACATTGTACCAGCTTCACGCTTCCAAATCTCTGGTACTCAAATCTCTCTAGGTTCTTCTATTGTATCTTCGAAAATGAGTTCTTGGCTATGTATTTCCATTACCCTTTTATCAACCAAAAGCTTGGTATATTGTAGAAGCATGTACATTGCGCAGTGTTTAAAATGTTATAATAAATATTTATAAATCCAAATATAATATTTCAAATTATTAATTTTAATTAATATGTAGTATCTTATTTTTAAGCATTCATTATTTTGAATATTATCATATCAAAAGAAAAGAACAATTTTAAATCATCTGACCTTAAAATATTTCACATTTGTCTATGTTTTCTAAAGTTTATTATACGAAATATACATTATCTTATTTTTCAAACATGTTCATCTTTTATATTTGTCAATCTTTTTCTCCTTTCTTTTGTTACTTGTTTCGCCTACTTCGATGGTAATTACTAAACATATTAATATATATGCATCAATATATACTAATATACATGATAATGGAAATATTATTAGTAATTTGGCTTAATAAATTATATATTGATAAATATGATCCAGAAATATTCACTAATAAGTTCAGTCATGAAATTGACATCACATGATATATTCCATATAACAATAGATTACGTAGGATATGTCTTTTTATCATGAACTACTTAAAAAAAATACTAAACATTTCAACACAAATTATTTTAATAAAGAATATCCACAAACAATTATAATTTTTATTAAGATCTTTTTCATCTTTATATAAAAAATCGTCAATCCGCGCATCGCGCGGGATTATTCCTAGTTATATATATAATAATCCTTGTAAATTTTCTTCTCGTGAAACCATCTCAACATAAATTATTAAATGTTTAATTTACAAAAAAAATTATCCATAAAAAATCTTTCTTCTCATCCATTTATCACCCATTTAAATTCCATTCAATTTAATAAAAGTTTAAAATACAAAAAAAAAATTATTTGCATAAAAAAGCCAAAATAAAAACAATTATATCACCTACTTAATCTTAAATATTAAAAATTGAGTTTCTCGTGAAGTCACGCTAACGTTGACGTGACATCCTAGTCAACAAGTTCAATTTCTAATATACATTGAATTAAATAATTATATCAAAAGTTATATATAAAAAAATATATATATATATATATATATATATATTAATCCTTGTAAGATTGTTTTTCGTGAAGTCAACTCAACAAAGATTATTAAATGTTTAACTTACAAAACAAAACTATCCATAAAAAAGACCTTTCTTCTCACCCATTTATCACCCACTTAAATTCTATTGAATTTTGACAAAAGTTTAAACTACAAAAAAAATTTTACATAAAAAAGCAAAAATAAAAACAATCATATCACCTACTTAATCTTACATATTAAAAGTTGAGTTTCTAGTTTATATAATATTAGTTTGCTGGAGGTCTATTCAAGTAATTTAATTATCTATGATTTGAATTATATATTTAAGGAATTCGAATCATAAATTTTAAGTGGCTAATTAATAATAACGATTTCAACCTTTGGAAATAATATAAGCCAGGTGGGAGATTTTTTTTGTAAAAATAAATAAATTAATATATAAAAGGTTGAATAGTTTGGAGGTTTTTATTCATTCTCTTATTTCAAGCTTTCACATCATCAAAGTAATTTTTTTTGTTTTTTATTCTACATTACTTATCATTAATAAATTACTTTAAATGAATTATATATTAGTAATATTAATATTTTAAAGAAACAAAAAATATTTATATTTATTTAGATGATATTTTAGTTATTATATATGTAAATAAATAAACAAAATTAGTAAATCTATATATTAAAAGTACAAAACTTTACTGGCTTTCAGCCATTCTCGCTCTTCATGCATCCACCTTAGTATTCTTTGCGCTTCTTCATTACTGCTCAATTCCTCCTCATTAATGTATTCCTCTCCCACAAATCTTCTGTTTTCCTTCAATTTCTTTTAGCCGATGACATCTTCCTTTCTCACGAATCTCTTGTATTCCTTCAATTTTTTCTAGGTTGTCGTCGACCCGTTTCGATTCTTTGTGGATGAAATCTAGAAATGTTGAAGACAAGTGGAAAGATGTTTGGGAAACCACTTGGTTACCAGGAAATCTGAAGGCAGAAGAACCCACCACCATGGAAGAACGACGTGAACTTTCCTATGGAATCAGTTGAATCGACGATGGTTATGGCGTTAGTGGAAGCAGTAGCGATGATGACGTCGTTCATGTCGCTTGGCTACCAGGAAATATGATGGCGGAAGAACCCACCACCACGGAAGAACGACGTGAACTTTCCTATGGAATTGGTTGAATCGACGGTGGTTATGGCGTTAATGGAAGCAGTAACGACGATGATGTCGTTCATGGAGGATATGAACGAGCAATGGAATGAGAGGAAAAGGGTTATCGGGACGAGCAAGAAAGGAGCCAAACGAAGACGTTCACGTAGGATATGAGCACTGGCATTTTTTTACTGGAATTTCTCTGTATGCTTGACTTTGGATTGTGTTTAAGTGATATATTGGAGAAAACTGATGTTGGTGTACTGATCAAATTGTAGGCTAAGCGAGAAAATACTCATTGTATTCTGTTAGTGCAACTGTGCAATATTGCGGATTCCGAAAGCCACAATTGGCTCTGGTCAGTAATAAAATTTAGCTTCAATTTTTGTTAATGAAATTTCCAGTGCTATATGTATTATACTTACTTGCATGATGCTGCATCGAAGCATTATGATTAGATGTTCTTTTTGAGATTTGATCGCATCTTTGAAATGTTTGGCTGAAGGTGTTTGCCGACTTTGTTAGCTGATCAACAAAAACTATTAGTGGTGACTGTCGTCAAGGCACTGCAAGAAATCGACTATGAGATTGAGGTATAAATCATATATGTGTTTATCACTGTTGTTATCAGCTTCACAAGATGACCCAAATGTTGTTTAACCCTTGATTTGGAAGGTTTTTTCGATCAAAGATGGTCCTGTGGGAGGCATTTCGCTGAAATTAGGAGTGCCAATCACTACAAAAAAACATTGAGTTTCCAACGGATGGGGCAACAGATCCGTCCGTTGGAAACAAATCGCAACGGATTTTAACGGAGCCAATAAGAGATCTTATCGTAGTTTTTCGAGGCCA
>CM071866.1:36306455-36323998 GCA_036759665.1 Gynandropsis gynandra
CCGTTTGGGCTAAGAAGACCATATCCTTTGCTGGCCGCAAGGAACTCATCGGGTCAGTATGATACGCATCAGCAGGTTTTTGGCTCTCTATGGTCCCTATCCCACGAAGCGTACTCCACAGCCTGGTTGCCATATGTAGAGGGTTCCTTTGGAAGCATCCCCGAGTTAGGTGGTCAGATGTCTGCATTCCCAGGAGGGAAGGAGGTCTCGGGCTTTTGGACTTTGGCACCTGGAATAAGTGTTTCATGATGAAGCATTTATGGCATATCACGACTCAGCGAGACAATCTATGGGTGCGTTGGGTACACCACCGGTATTTAACGTGGAAAGGACCTTGGGAATGGAGTATCAATCGGAGAGACTCCCCCTTATAAAGGCCATTCTACAGGCTAGAGATGTGATTCGGGATATGGCAGGAAGTGAGAATAGCAATATGGACATATTGGAGGATTGGTGCGAAAACGGGATATTTAAGGTTTCCAAGTCATATGAAGATATCCGGCCTAGAAGGCCAGCGGTGGTTTGGATGAAGGAGGTGTGGCCTACACATAGCACGCCAAAGCATTCATTCATCCTATGGTTGGCTATGCTAGGTAAGCTTCCCACTCTTGACCGTCTTACATATTTACAGGTTGAGCCTATATGCAGGTTATGTAACCGAGAGCTGGAGACTCATAGCCACCTGTTCTTCACGTGTGGTTACTCCCAACAAATTTGGCACCAAGTATGTAACCGCCTACGTATTCCACGGTCTACCATGACGATCCCAGAGGCGATTACATGGCTTCGGAGGAACGCATCATCGGACGACTGCCTCTCACGCGCACCGGTATTCTCGTTAGCTGCTTCGGTTTACTACCTCTGGCGTGCCAGAAATGGATGCATCTTTGAAAACAACCGATTCCCTCCTGAGGTAGTTATTCGGATGATCCTAGACCACCTCTCTATGGTACTATATGACAGGTTTCCATTGGTCATTGTGGGAACGATGCAATTAGGAAGATAGAGCTCACTTGTTGGATACCTATTGGCTGAGGTATTTGATGGTTTGGCCTTTGTTGATTGCGTTTCTTGGAGTCTCTAGTCAGTTTTGTTTACGTATCGGGGTCCGTCGCAGGGGTGCTCTTTTTCCTCTTTGACGGGTTTTCCCCAATGGGTTTTACCGCATTGAGGTTTTAATGAGGCCCGGGGCGACATGTGCCCTGCTCTCATAGTTGCGACGATGTATAATTTTCTTTGATCTTGTATGTCAAAGCACAGTATGGGTGACCTGCGTGTTATCCCATTTGTGCCGCTAGTAGTAGCAGTTGTACTGCTGTTGTATGTATACCTGCTACCTTTTCCCTTTTGGGACACATGAATAAGAATTTACTTCCAACCAAAAAAAAAATCATTAAGTTGCAAGAGACCAGGGGAAGAACATGGCCACCGTTAAAGTTTTCATTGATGGCACATAATCCAAGTCCGATTGGAGGCTATTTGATTTACAGAAAGAAGATAACATACCTAAAATATTTGATCGGTTCCTATCACATTTTGTAATTAAAATTATTACAGAGATCATCTATGTTTGTTTTCTTTCTTCATCACCTATGTTAGAAAAATCGTCAACCTCCCATCATTATAAGAACTTGCAACATTGATATTCTATATGTTAGGCGCTAAGTATTGATGAATAGTTCATTATTTAGTAAACGTTCAAGACCAAGTTTAAGTTATAATTCTCATAATAATATACTACTTTTTTTTTATAAAACATATATCTCATCTTTGGTAGTTGAAAGAGCAAAAGAAACTTATTACAAGCTTGAATTTACATTGGTGGTTTGATTATTTTTCTGTGGACCAAAAAACAAACGTAGAAATCGATAATGCAGCTCCAACAAATGAACATGCGAGTGCAATATCAACTTTTGTACTCTAATCTAAAATAATTATTTGAACTTTACAAACGAAATAAGAATCACCACGAAATTTATCAATTTATATTTTTTAAATTACATATTATAAATAAAATTTAAAAGCTTCTCAATAAGCATATAAAAAATTTAAAATCATTTCATTTTCTATAAAAGTAGGATGTTTTGGTGAAACTAATTCACAAGAAATAATTTTTTAGCTATTGTTTGTAAAAATATTATATACACAAAAACATAATCTAAATGTATACACATGACATAATTATTTCCTTTTTATTTATATTCGCGCAATTCATCTCTCTTTCTTATGTGTGTGTATATATATGTATAAAATATATATATATTAATATTTAATTATTTAAAATAATATATATATATATATATATTAATCTCTTATTTTCAGCAATTTTTTAGGCTATTGTTATTTCGAAACAAACCCATGTCGGGTTTGGACGATAGAAACAAGGTCTATGACAGTGGCTACATAGACGTCAGATTTGCCTTCAGCTTTTAGGGTAAATTACATATATCAACTGAATTATTCTATAGTTCAATTTGTGTTTTAATGGAGGGTTCTTCATGGCAGCCAAAAAAAGGTAAGATTCCCAAAGAAAAAGAAGACAAAACCTACGGAAACATCACATTTGCGAATTCTGCGAGGTTTTCATACAAAACAATCCTACAAGTATTAGAAACCATGAGCTGGGTACCCGTCATCGAGATAATTTCAACAAGAAGCTCTCCGGTATGCGTGAAAAGAGCGCAGCTAAGGACAAAAAACTTAAGGAAGCTGAACGGATGCTTCAACAGATCGAAGCAGTAAGTTTCTCTGATTTTGAACAATCATACATATTGATTGGTTTCAAATCTTATGATTCTTATATGTCTGCTTTACTTATTGATCATTCTAAGAATTTTTGTTGACTTCTTGATTGATGCAAGTCTGAGGTTATTGTGACAACAAAATACTTACCTCGGAGCCGAATAAAAAAGAATGCCAGATATAACACTGATTACTTTTGCATCGCTGATCAAGATGATTAAATCTTTAATATGTATTGTGTTGTTATCGATTCATTTTAGAAGGCAACATGTAGCTATAAAAAAGATATAGAAACCCTTCAGAAGACGGCAAAAGCTAACAATGCACCAGATGATGGACAAGGGGGTAAGTATCTTCTCACCTTGATTTCTATGTCTACAAAGCCACTGTATAGTTATTATGATACTGTGAGTTCGATATATGTAGGTCGTTATATTGGCATTAGAATTGAGGGTTTATTTCATAGCTATGGATGTGTTTTAATTTTACTAACATGCCAAGCTACTCTAAGCATGGTTACATGATTAATCTTCAAATCCGGATACTGGTATTATAAACTCCTATGTATAACAAAGTTCCTTTTGTATGGTTATTTCTTGTTAAATGTTGTATTATGTAACATTTAACAATGAAATAAAATAGAGATTTCTTAGATTGCAGAAAGTGAATACAAAAGATGAGGTTTATGGAGGGTTCATCTCCTCCTCCAAGCCAAACTTAACCAAAAGATTTTCCAATCCTCATAGTCTGTAAAGCCATAATATATAATAGATAAAAGAGAGTTGACTAATAGGAACGAGGTCTATGGTAGTGGCTATGGAGATATCTCATTTGCCTTTAGCTTTTAGGGTAAATTATATATAAATTGACTTACTCTAGGGTTTCGGGGTATGGATAAGTAGGTTAATGTGTTTTCGATTTGTGTTGTAATGGAGGGTTCTTCATGGCAGCCAAAAGAAGGTAAGATTCACAAAGAAAAAGAAGACAAAATCTACATTCGAGGTATTCCAAAAGGGAGATGCTCAAGCTGACTCAGTAGATCCAAAGGATCCGCGTCTTGCTGCAAAAGAGCGTGCTAAGCGCTGTACTCAGATTACTGCCTAGCTTTTTGTCGAAGAGGGCGAAGGCTTTCTGGATGACGTCTCAGCAGGTGAGGAAGCTTATGAGGTAGCATTTCATTGTTCCATTATCTTACCGCACTTATTACCACTTCTATGAGTTTACGACATAGAGCAAGGATCTTTCAGCATATCAGCTTATTTCAGCATTTATGCAGTTATTTGTGACGTCTATACACCTCAAATTTTTTTGGTTCAGTTTTTTTTTCCTGTGAAAATTCAATATTATCTTAGATACTTGTGATAATTGTTATATTGTAATCATATAATTCTAGAATGATGGGAACCATACAGAAGATGGTATTCAAATTAAAGCTTTCAATTTGAACATATAGCGAGAAGAGGGCTTGCGGAGTAAGAATTGCTCTCTCTCCAAGATAGTCATGATCCATATAACATTGAGAGAAACATGGTATGTTGCATTTGCAAGATTCTATAACAGATTGTTAGAGATTTCAATCATCAATTTCTTGTCGATCAAAATCTTATGTTAAAATTGTGATTGTCAGATTGTGTGCTTATTTTTGTTGTGTTTCAATCGCCAACATCTAATAGCCATTTGGAAAAATCAACCTCGCTTTGATTTAGTCGCATGTTATGTGTCAAAGTATAGATGCAACATGTTTGCCAAAGAGGGGAACGACTAATTGTTACCTGAATTGTCTCAATGCGACCACCTCGTGTAACAGGAATAATCTGTCTGAAATCACCCCCAAGTAAAATAGTTTTACCTCCAAATTGCTTCCTAAATGCTTCATCGCTGATACTAGACATAATATCTTTCAAAGTCCTTTCAACAGCTTCAATAGTATGTCAGTGTCTCATTAGCGCTTCATTCCATATAATTAGATTTGATTTTGCCAATAAATCTGCTAGCATACTCCTTTTTTAATGTCACATGTCGACTGGTCAGTAACGGCAATAAGGATTTTGAAGCGAGAATGTACGGTTCTACCACAAGGAAGTAGCAATGATGCTATACCAGAAGAGGGCAGTGAAATAACTATTCTACCTTCTAATCTCAATCGTGAAATTAGTAGTCTACACAAATAGGTTTTCCCTGTCCCACCTGTTCCATATACGAAAATAAATTTCCCTTGTTTGTTCTCGATTGAATCGATAACAACAGAATAGATCTTTAGTTGGTCATTATTTATGGTCTGAAATAATTTCAAATGCTCTATCCTTTCGAATTCTTGGTCAAACTGCATTTCTTGATGTATAATAGTGTTAGCAATTTCATACAAAATGTTTTCCTCTGGTTTTGGCATGTCTAGAAAGTCTGTCAGTGATTTATCTTCCTCGACCAACAATATTTCGATCTATTAGCGCATACTGTTCAAGTTCCTTGTCGAAAAATTGCAACTAAATTCTTTTCTTTTTTTGTAGAGTATGTCATCAGAGAGCCATTTCCAACATTTCTTCCATAGATCGCCAGGTTTTGCTAACTTCACAGTATAAAAACAATGTCACAAATAAATTGCGCAATTGTGATGGCATTGCCCATTGTGCAGATTCATTCAAAGCTATGTTCCATTCATTATCACCATCTAATAACACTCTAGTAACACACACTTCTTTGTATGCGGGATATCTGATAGAAGCAACGGTTTTTATGTTGTTATAGTTGTAAGGGCCTATGACAACATTTAGTAACATCTTGAGATAATACAAGCTGGTGCATATTTACGATTGCCCAACATCAGTGTATACCATGTATAATCTTGGATATTTTTTTGTGCAGAAACCATTTTCCATACAAGGCGAACGTGGTCGATCGATCCCACATGGACCATGCATCATATGTTGTTCCACCAAAAGAAATCCCTCATCATCATGTTCCTTATCTAGTAATTCTGCCTAGATTTACTTGTCAATGTCCGCAACAGTAGGATTTTTAAACGACGTTTCTAACCATATTAAGATATGGGCATGTGGTAAACCATACTTCTAGAACTCAATTGCATATATGACTGCAAATATACGATAATAAAACTAATTAGTTAATCGTTTGTGGTAATTTATAATGTATATTTAAAATGGAAAAAGTGAAAGAACGGATTAGGTTGGAAAAAACAATACCTGATATAGGGTTTAGGAAAAAACTCCATCATTGATGTCGACCAAGAGCGAATCTAATTTCAATTTAAATACTCGACTTTCAATGTCTGGTCTATCACTTGGAGTTCCTCCACCGTACAATTTAAGATGATCAAAGATTTCTTTCCCTTTTTGATTAGCTGTCATAGTTACAAACAAATCAGGATTATCATACCATCTACATATGGCCATCACATCATGGTAATTCTCAATCATGTATTGTGGTCCTCTTGTGAAAGATGGTGACAATATAATCCTTTTTCCAATTAACTTTCTGCTGTGATCCCCTTTTCCCACTGCATCAAAAACATTATTGTAAAGATCGAACCGAAGCTTTTTTTGTTATTTTTGGCCCAACGTATCCTTTCTTGTTCAACTGCAGTGTATGCATCAACAATATACTGTTGAAAAAGATGACCTCCTTTGATCATTTTCATTCCTTCTGATAAATGTGTATGTATCTGATAAGCATAATACTCACGCATCGTTACAAATGATCGTTTGATCTTTGTAACAGAATCATTATATGGGATATCTTCGTGGAATCCATATTCACCATAAGGGAACAACAAAGGATACTGAAGACTCATGAATAAAGGATGTAGATCACTAATTCGAAAAAGTTCACCAGAAGGGTTTAATTATAAAACAACACCTTGCTCGCCAGTTGTGGCTGAAAGATCCCCAACAATCAACCCAACGACCTCATCACGACAAGTTATATTGACAATTTCTCCTCCAAGGCGCTAATAATCTCAAAGTGAAGTCTATATATTCTCTTGACTCATACATATCTCGCGCCTTACGAAATCTCTTTGCAAGGTAGTTAGTCATCAAGAATTTAATAAGTTGATCCATGATGCGTTCATCAAGATCTCTTGCAGCATTTTAATAAGTTGATCCATGATGCATTCATCAAGATCTCCTACAATATTTTTTGCTGCATATCATTTTGATACGATTGGATACCTCATTTTACAATATCATATATATAAAGTTGAGCAAACTGGGGAGGATAACTATCAAAAGGTAGCAAAGATCCATTCTTGTGATGGATTTGACCATGAATATGGAACGTATAAGGACCATTTCATGAAGCAACAGAATTTTCAATCTTCGCACCGATCGATGCGAAAGCAAGGATCGAATTGTAAGCTCGGATGTTCGTACAAAAATGAAATAAAGTGTCATAAAATTCTTCTAGTTGAGGGAGAGGCGCGAGCACCTTCGGTAGACGTATGCGACCTTGCATGCAACAAATATTGAATTACAATATCTCCTTATTGGAGTCTCGGTCGACGCATTCGTTTGGCCAAACTATTGCATCATAATGTGGGCCATTGATCATAGTCGCTTCCATATGTATCTGCGTATTATCTATGACATCTATATATATATATGGTAGTTAAGTTAGTACTTGCAATATGACTTATTATAGCGTATTTAGTATAATTTGTATAGTTTGTATATCATACCTTGAAAATGTGATGTTGAAGCTACGTGAGATTAGGAATGTCTTTGTGCTAGTGTTTTAAATAAAAAACACATGCTAGTTAATTAAATGTGTTGTTTGCATTTAAAAAATTATGTGTGATTGAGAATGCACCTTGAGAACGCCGAAATGATCTTCTCTTTAATATCAATGTTTTTCTCATGGCTCTTGCGGCTTTGAAGTTAGTTGAGAAGGCATTTATGAATATGCATGAAACATTCAATGATAAATTGTTTTAAATGTTTCTAGCGGATGGCTAAAGTTTGTCATTGCATTAAGAGCAAATAATTTTGGTGTAAATTTTTCAAAGATCAAAGTTTTTATCTTCGATAAATCATCTTCAATATATTAGGAAAAGAATAATTTTTTTAAGAATGACGAAACTTCAATGGTTTTGGCTAACCTTTTCTACTCAAGACGGGTGATATGTCATGTTGCTCTACAAATATCGTTCAAGTAAATATCGGTGAAAACCAAGGTCGACTAACCGCTACACACATGAAGAAAGGAATGAAGCAAAATGAAACGTTAACCACAAGTATACGAGTATGAATGTCGACATATGTTGTTAGAATGAAATGTACCATTTGGACGACCCTTAGATTGTTGACATATACGTAAATCACGTTCAGAAGGTGGTTTACGCATCCCAAATGTATTTTTAAAGAACTCCACTGATCACTTGTCTCGACATTGCAAAAAAAAGGAAAAAATTAAAAGCAAATTATATTTCTTGTACAAAAATAATGTTTTGAATAATTTTTATATATTATGTATAGTACACGGAAAAAATCATTGATAAATTATATTGTAGAAAATATAGACTAATTAAATTTAAGGTTATTAAATTAGTTATGGGTTTCTTTCGTAATTTTAAATCATTTGGGGTTTTTTTAAAACAAAATCCTAAATACTTATCTCTTCACCCACCAAAGGAAAAGAGACCGATGACAGCGTGGTGGAGAAAGCTGGAATATCTTCGGTCGAGTTCCGATAGCGACTAGGGTATGATCGGAAGGAAGAACGTGTTCGGAAGAGTCAACGGTAGGCGGTTGGCAGGTATGCGACATGTTCTCCGCCTAGCTTCTGTTTATTTTGCTCGTCGGTGCCGTCGGTGTTTCTTTCACCCGTCGGTATCGTCAGTGTTTCTTTCGCGGTGGTTGATTTCCCTTCCGAAATTTGTTTGTTTAGAAACTTTTGAATACCTAGGATTATTTGGACAACCTCGCTGTGAAATCTACCGATTTCAAATCGATAGCCTATTTTTTTCCTCCATTCGGTGTCGTCAGTGTTACAGAAGGAGGAGGACGATTTTCCTTCGGAAATTTAGTTCTATAGAAACTATTGAGCACCTAGGATTATTTGGACAGCCTCACCATCGAATCTATTTATCGGTTTCGATAGTCGAGTTGATTTGCGTATGGAATTTTTAGGTTTAACAGATCCTTATATATAAACAATACTTTCTATTTCTCTATTATATAAAAATTCTACTTATCATCTTAATTAATCCATATGTTTAGGATACTTCCAATTTTTCCCTTCTGTAAAGATATTCTGCATCGCCAAAATCAATGTATTGTTTTCCTATCTACATGCCATCGAAAGCAAAGGGTGACAACAATGTGCAGAATAGAGATGGTTGATGACTAATGGGAATGAACAGCTATTATTGACGGTAACACATATTCCAAAAGATGGATTGTTTGAACTGTTGTTAGATTATGAAAAATTCAATTAACTGAAATAACCATTACTGATAATAGGAAAAGTCTAGGATAATACCGCTAATAAAAAAGAAGTACCAAAAAATGTGTGAAAACTATTAAAACAAGTCAACGGATATTAGGAAACATAAGACAACAATTTAGTTAAGGCGAACCTTTTTTCCATTGTCCCCCTTTGGCCTGATGTGGAGCAGTTTTCATCACAACCAGCCAGTGAATCTACCTCTTTATCGTTGATGGGGTTTTGTAGGCTCATTCGTATCACAGTAAATATTCTATGATTCGGTATAAAATTTTAAGAAGATAGTTTGATATGAAAGACACGTGTTTTTTCAACAAGTTGAAGCAAACATTGTGGAACTTTTTTTTCAACACTATCTTCCTATTTTATGAAGTGGAAAAACCAGCTAATAAAATTGGTTGAAATAAAACCATCTTAAAAAACATATGTAGAAATTCATACCTTTAAATCAATAAGGTTGGAAGCCATTGTGTTAGTTAGCCTTGAGATCTTCCGGTCAAATGTAACGAAAGTTGCAAGTCTGTTCCATCATCAACAACCAATTCAACCCTAAACCTGTTTATTTTGTATGAAATCAATTCAATAATGCAAAAAAATATTGTTAAATTGGTTGAGCCTTTAGGAGGTAAATTCATTTAGGAAACAAACATAATCATAAGTTGAACCTTATAACTCCAAGAATGCTTGAATCAGTGCAGTAAGTACAAGACATAAAATCAGTGGATTTTTTTCAGTTTCCTCGAACATTTCCCCCATGCAACATAACTCCACCCATTGTTAGGCGAAATGTCCATAACTTTAGTAAACCACAAGAAATCTGCTTCCTAAAGAGGCAAAACAAATGTCATTGGACATGATGATAGATGATTACGTATGAAAAAAACGATCTTAGTAAATTACCTTGTGCTCAGAATTTGTAATGTAGTTCAATAAGTCAAGAATCGAAACTGTTTCAATTTTAACACCATTGCCAACCATAAACCACTAACAACACCATTAGGGAATCCATCCTTAACACTTTTTTAAAACAGAAAGTCAAATGAATCAATATTTTTAAGCTAAACTATATGAATTATATTGAGGAAGGAAAATAATTGGATTTGGAAAATGGAAGTAACCTATCAATGGAATCTCAACAGCAGTTTCACGATCAAAATAAAATCGTGTCGAGGAAGTTATGTTAAGATATAGGTTGTCTACATATAAGAAAAATGGGAAAAATCTATAAAGTGATTTAAAATTAATGTTTACATGTATGTAGTGGAAAATGTACAAATAAATATAAACATATAACAAACCTCCAATGATTTTAGGGTTCTCACCTGTCACAAGCAAGACCAAAGGTTTGACACTATGTTGCTCTAATTTTGGGCGCAATTCCAAAATTTTGTTATTCCAAGCTGTGACATTTATTTCCATAGCCCTAGCGTTGGATTATGGTTTAAAAAAAATTAGCAACATGTAACATATGATATATTGGAACATAATAGTTTTATCTAAGGATCCAAAGATTACCCTGTAATTTTGAGACACAACATCATACGCTCGGTAGATGGAAAATAATATGTTTCAGAGTCTTTAATTGTAGAAATATTTCCAATAACACTGTAAAAAAGGTTAAAAATATTGTTGTTTTGACATAAAAATTGTGGAATAATTAATGTGGATATTGATTATAAACCTGGCAGCTGGAGATTCTGGTTTGCCAAAGCCAAAAATTCCTCGTATGATTTAAGTCTAAAAAGCTCTTCAACAATGGTAATTGAGTCTGACCTAAAATTTGATAGTCTAGAGTTATTTGTCAAGCGAATCGATACTTTCAAATCACACAGCTTAAAACTGTCACTGTTGCGTACAACATTGATTTCTTCAAACATGATAATGCTGCCTTCTGTAAGGTGTTCCCTGATCCGAGAAAAAATAACAATTCCAACACTATCGTGCAGTAAATTGGACTGAAAATGATAGCATTTTAGGTTAAACTGTGAGTGGTGGAAAAAAATCAGGTTAGATAAGTGATTACCTTTTCATCAATCAATAAGAATTCATTCCACATAACTTGACCCCTTTTTTCATATTGTAACCCTCCCACACACGAAATACCCTACCAACAACCTTTTGCAAAGATCGTCCAACTACAAGCTGATCGAAAGTAGTATGTCTGGATATGTTCGAGTTTTCCAATGCGGTTAAGGATGACATGGTATGTAGATGCAACTGCTGGAGGGTTGGTTGTGAGTGTGTTACTGCTGATTTTGATACTTGTTAACTGAAAAAGCAGTTGACGTAACATAGTTTAAGTAGACAAATGTGGAAGGTGTACATCCAAACACAAATGATAGTAATTATGTATTAAAGTGTGCAATTAAGTAAAATTATATATAGAATTTGTACCTATACGTTTAATAAGATTTATAGAATTGCACTTATATCTTGTATTAAACGTGCAGAATGTGAATTGGAAAAGAAAAAGTTACAGTAAATGTGTGTTAAAATGTGCAATAAAGAAAAATTATACGTGGGATTTGTAATTGTTTCTATAATTTGTAATGAATAACTTCTTTAAGTTCACTTGCAATATACTTTGCTTTTTTTTATGTTTTCGCTAGTGTAGGTGAGAAGGGTATAGGAGAGATCACTCAGAAGCCTCTACATTTCAAAAGAGAATTTTTCCATCGAATAATTAAAGGATTCTTGGCTCAAGTATATCTGTCGTTTTTTCCTTTTGTTTGATTGAGAAACTCACATCTTATCTGAGGCTGTTTTGATTGGTAATTTGATTCTTGTTCATAAACCTTGGTAGTCATCTTGTCTCAAGCCCAAAAAAGGTGGTCAACTGCATTATGAGACCTTTCTGCATCTTTGATTCTATGGACAACAACAAAAACAAACCACATAAATATACAGTAGGGATCGAGCTTCGCCCTTTTTAAAACTTTTGTTAGCGTTTTCGTGATCACCAATCACAGAAACTCTAGCAAATATTTAAGGTCTAAAGTTTAGGTGTAAGTCTCCATTTCTCTTATCTATTAACTTCATTAATTTTTGACAGTTTTATTTGATATAAGGCCCCATGACATTGACATATTATAGGAGGAAACAGTTGGGCCAGCTAGGTTTTGCAATTGGTATCTAAAAAACTCTGGTGAAATTCTTGGTAGAGGTTCCACATGTATGGCATAAGATTTCTGCTAATACAACTCTTCCTCTCCAAAATTTACACTTCCCTCTTCTTCAGACTTCATACTTGCTAATGTTCTCTTTGATCATTAGATGCTCCCAAGTTCAATTTTTGTGATCTATTATTTTGCCATTTCAAATTTCTCGATGAGGGTAACTTGAAAAGTAATGTACATTTTCAAGAGGAAGTGTCTGACCGGCTTCAATCACGATACATGAAGCATGTTGTGTTTGGGAAAGTTGTAAAGGGAATGGAATTTGTCAAGAAAATGGAGCTCAGAGTGTTTTTTGGTAAAAAAAAGGTAGTTACAATTTATTTTTGAACGAAGTATTGCTATATTTCTCATGAATTTACACTTATGTTTTTCATATTAGAGAAACCAAAGAAATCAAGCAAGGTTCTTTTTTATGAGGATAGTTCTGATTGTGAAACTCGGAAAAGACGCATAAAAACTTCAAGGGACAAAAGGAAGAAGAGGAAAAGAAGATATTTGTCTTCATCATTCATCAAAGCTTGACTGAGTTGTTTTTCTGTTTAGGAATATCCTCGTAGACAACAATTTATCTATGTTCAGCAAAGAAGCAAATGCACATCCACATGATCTACAAAACTTTTTTGTTATAGGTTTTTTATTCTTTTGATGTGTTCACGAAACATAATATTATGCCAGAATTTCATGTACATCGGTTGGTTTATTGTATATAGAAAATATTAGTTTTATATCAGTAAAGAAAGATTCATGCCAACCAGAGAAAAGAATAACAATTTACGGCAATATACACTTGTTAAACTCAAGAACATCAATAATTTCATAATTTGCATGGAACTTTCAAACACTATCAGGTTCTTGAAGTGTAAAAGAATAAATAATATTGTAATCCAATCACCAAAAAAATCAAGGCAAAAATAATAACATTTTACGACAATATAAAACTGTTAAACTCAAGAACATCAATAATCTCATAAGTTGTCTCTTGGATCTTTCGCAACTTCTCCACATGGGACTTCCGAACATGCACCATGGTTGGAGTACAGCTGAAAATACACCAAAAACTTGTCTCAAACAAACTAATAGACTTTTGTTTTGTAGCGGAAGTAACTTCATAGCACAAAGTGGTCCTAAAAATTCTAAAGACGAAACTGAAATCTAAACCTTGAAGCGGAAGCAAACACTATCAGATTCTTGAAATGTAAAAGAAAAGATAGTATTGTCATTCAATCACCGAACCAATCAAGTCAAAACAATCCTAGTTCTAACAAGTGTGTATGAGACATTATCTTATTACCTGCAAAACGTTCGCTTTTGACCCTCTGGTATAAATGTATCCCTTAAACATACTAACAATAGAAGACAAGGCAAGCTGCAGAAACAAAAGTCACAAATGATTCTGATCATTGTCCTAAAAGGCAGAAAAAAGATCAGGTAAGATACAGATTTGTTAAACAAAAGAAGAAGGATTACACTTGAAACATTCCACTGGCATGTTTGTAGTGGTCGAGATCCCGTTAGTGGAAGGATTAGCAACGTCGTGTTCATCATCCCCAAAACTGTCATACGAGTCAGTGCCAGGGTTACTTATAGCTACCCAATTTGAAACATAAGTTCCTGCAGCTGGTTCAGAGTGTTGTGGATTATCGAGAATTGGATCACTTGAATCAGAGAACATGTCTTCATTAACATTTGCAGATGTTCCTTTTCGCCTTGCTTCAGCTAATCCCTTATATCCCTCTAAAAGACCAGCTCAACATAGAGGACAACTGGTCAGAAGAGCTTGTGGATGTATCCATAACATCAGTAAAAATGACCATGGGACTTTAGTGTCAAAGTGACATTATTGTTCACCGGAAGCAAAAGCAAAATTGTGACTCCACACACCGAAAGAACATAGATGTCATTTAAGTAGCACAATGGAAAAAATGTGTTTGTTTCCTGTATCGGTGAAGTATAGCATAGGAGCAATTACAAAGATGAAAGCAACGATTCCTCTAACCTGCTTCCGCTAAAAAACTTCATGCCTCTCGTGATAAACATCTGCACATAAAAGTGAAAACCAATATGATTGAAAGACAACACATTTGTAAGCACAAGAAAAGAGAGTGTACCATATTCTCCATTTTGGATCAGCTTGTCAGCATCTTTGGTAAGCTGATAAAAAATACGCTTCGTCTCAGATGACATCTTCTCCTTATGGTTATTCGAGTTTCCTTTTATAATCTCCTCAAAGTTTGGAGAACCTGAGAAAATCAACTTGATTTATCTTGCATGTTTTAAAAGCTTATGAATCGATAATGATGCTTTTTTTTATATGAGAAGAAAAGAAATAGCTTGGTCATCTCTATAAAAGGAAAGTCTTTGGTTCCTATGACAACAGTTGGTCATCTCTATAAAAGGAAAGTCTTTGGTTCCTACGACAACAGTAAACCACCACTCTTTCCCTCAGGTTCAAAGTCAGGTACTAACTTTCAGCATTTCATTTGAAATTCTTCTGCTTCTTATTAGATATATCCATAAATATCCAAATTGCACTGATAAGACAATAACATGCACATCTTAGAGTCAATTTTTTGTTTTAAAGTTTAGACAACTAACACATCCTTTACCTGTTCATACTAACACCAGACACATAATATATTGTAATAATACAGAAGGGACTAATTAACATTCCTATTAGAAAATAAACAACAACCAAAAGACAATCGGTCTTACCGTTTCTCCTGGTTGAAGGACATTAGCAATCCGCCTCTTCATTGTTCAGATCTCTTCTTGAGAAAGCTCATCACCTATAATTGTGTTTTCATTTTCACTGTCATCGTCATTCTTATTATCATTTGTTGCAGATCGTCCCATGTACTTTGGATTGAGCTCAATGATATCAAGCCATGCATCCTGAAATAATCAATAAGTAAGCAAACTTGCAGGACGACCTACACTCAAACACCTATAATAGAAAATGTGTACAGGAACAACTTAATTTTTGTTTCTCTAGCATATTCTACAAAGTTCCCATCGGCAACTAATGCATATGTTGATGAATTCAATGAATTCTTATTATTATAGCTTCCTGGAGACATGATGGGATATTTTAGTTCAGACATGATTGGAATCGATAGCTCTCCTAATAATGATTGGCATTCCTTCTATCCCCGTGGAATACCTCAATTCTTTGGGGTTTCCTGGTATTCCAAAACAAAAAATTTGCTTGAAGATTGGCGTCCCAATAATGTTGTTACGTAACATAAACTAAAAGAAAAGACTATGTAATGGCACGCGTTTGGTTGTAACTTATTTGGCAACACGTGTTTTAGAAGGAGAAATTCTCATGGAAACCCATGTTGGTAATAAAGTCCTTATATCTAGGGTTATTTTATCACATACTGATTCAGGTCTTCCATTTACATTCAAAAGAAGGCAATTACCAGTCAGATTGTGCTATTCAATGACAATCAACAAAAGTCAAGGGCAGAGTCTTAAGAAAATTGGTCTATATCTTCCAAAACTAATTTTTAGCCACGGTCAGTTTTATGTTGCACTTTCAAGAGTTACGTCCGCAAATGGACTAAAGATATTAGATTTGACTGGCAATGTGACTGACATTCCAGAAGTGACAAATGTTGTCTATCAAGAAATTTTTAATGGTCTCCCAAAATCACAAGGTATGTTCGCAAAAATATACTTTTTTAATACATATTGGCTATCTTCAATCGTTCTTTTTTGCCATGACAAATCACATTGATCAAGATCGTTTTTATGCAGGCTAACGTCTTAAAAAGGTTTCTCATTGGCCTAACACACTTATTACTTGTGGTTTGTTCTAATCCCCTTTAATTAATATAGATCTATACATATAATTATATTTGTTAATCGTTAACTTAGTTCTAACATTTCTTTACTTTATAATATTTCAGGAGCTATTGCGTAGCTAAAACCACTATATAGATCATATTCATTTCTCTCAACTTCATTAATTGCAAAAATGCTCATCAACATGATCATTCTTTTGTTTTTATTTTACAAACAATATCCGTTTTAGTATTATTAATGATATTAAACCACAATTTTATTCCACATCTTCTATTGTCACTCTATGCATATGAAACATTAGTCATTTGATATCTAGACTAAATCCATCTATTCCTCTATATGGATCTTTATTTTAAAAAATGTTACAATTCGAAATCATTATCCACGCATACGTGGGGTCTCTTTTCTAGTAATATTAATAATATATAGCTGGTCGCCCTCTTCTATTTCTGTTATCTATTTCTATTCCATTCTTTTAAATTTTTCTCCTGTTCTTTTTTTACCTTTTGCACGCGTACTCATCGACGCCACCCCTTCATTTGTAGCTTGCGTCGTGCATCCTTCGCGTTGTCCATCATTCCCATCGCTGATCTTCCTACGCTCGTGTTGTCCATTCGTTCGCTCATCGCTCGTGTCCCGTCCATCCCCTCATCGCTCGCGTCTTTTGCCTGTCCGCTCGTTTGCCCCTGCTACTAGTTCGCTCTCTTCCACTCATCATCTATTCCTACGTTTGCATGTGTTCGGAAATAAATATCTATGTATATCCATCAAATATTTAAATTTTTAATTGATATTTGAATTATATATATTCAAATTTATGAATATAAATAATAATTTTAAATATTTGTTGAATATGAAGATGAATATAAATAATTAGAAATTTACAAATATTTAATAATAATAATAATAATAATAATTCGTTTTATGTTAAATAGTTCACTCTTTCAAAGTCAAACTAAATAGCTGATTTTTTTTTTAAATAAACCAATCAAAAATAAAATAAACATGATACTCTGTATTTTCCAAAATTTAGATATAGTGAAATTGAGGCTAAAAAGTTATACACAGTTTATACAAAATTTATGCTTGTACTAAAATCAAAACATTAGTCTACCAAGACGAAAAATAAAAAAAATGGAAAATATATCAGAAAATCCTATAATTTTTTTTCCTTATCTCGATTCTTTATCCAAAATAAAAAAAAAATATAAAAAAACATTGGATAATACTTTGAACACTGTTGGGTACTCAAACATAACAGTGGCAAGTTGGAAACAGTCGCAGTCTTTGGTAGGGGTGGGCAAATTACCCGAAAAACCCGACCCGACCCGAAACCCGTCCCGAACCCGCGTAAAATTA
>CM071866.1:36326279-36340702 GCA_036759665.1 Gynandropsis gynandra
GTGCATGTGCATTAGACTGGTACCCGAGCCTCGGGTACCCGAGTCTCTCGGGTTCGGGTTCGGGTAGGAAAATGCCTACCCGTCCGGATTCGGGTTCGGGTTCGGGTACCCTCAAAAATCCGGGTACCCGACCCGTGCCCAACCCTAGTCTTTGGAGTGAATTCTCCATCAAATCAATTTTATTTTCTCTCTCTTCTTTTTTTCATTTTTTTTATTTTATCATTTATCATAAATTTCATCACAAGGAATCTTCAGTTTCAATATATACTATAATCTCACACATTAAAATACTAAGCAAATAGAAAACTCATGTGAATATTAGAAACACACTACATATATATTTTTATATTTATATTTTGACAAAGATTATCAATATTATAACGTCGTTTTGTTTCATTTTTCATTATTTAATTATGTTAACATAAAAAACCACATTCTATCCATACAAGATTTATGAGAATTACTAACATCATAATCTCGCTTTTTCTGAAATAATAAACCAAGAGAAAATTTGAATTCATCGATCATTTGATTTTCTCATTGTTTCAAACATAAAATCTGTTATATTTAAATTTGATTTTCAATTTTCGAATCTCTTTTTATTGTGTATAAATGGTCATTTATGAATTATTTTTAAATCAGGTAATTTAATAGAAAATCTCGTACTATTTTGCCTAAAAAATATATATATATATAATCATTGTGGAAATGCATGGTTAGTTATGACATTTTTATTTTAATTTAGTACAAACATATAATAGAAAAAAGAAATCTAAATGAGAAAATCGACTCTTTAATCATTTAATTTTCATATCATTAAATAATGAGAAAATCAAATTTTTGATTAACTCAAATATTCTTTTCAAAAGGCAAGATTATGATGTTGGTGATCCTCAATTCTACATATATATGAGGTGTGTTTCTAATGTTCTAAGTCATTACCTCTTTTTATACTTTTTGTAAACAAGCCAACAATAAAAAAAACAACTAACTGAAAAAAAAAATTATTTTGCAAATGGTATGACTAGACACTGATATAAAAATGATATAAGTGGATGAGAGAGAGAGATTGAACTAAATTCACGAAAAGATGCAGACTAGAAGCTCTATAACCCTTGATGAACCATAATCAGAGATGGTGAAAATTGAGAAGTTCTAAATTTTTCATAAATTCTCTAAGATGTGGGGTTTGATGGTGGGAATTGAAAGACGCAGAAGCATAATAGACAATCCTTCCTATAATCATATCCACCCACATAAGAAAATAATTAGATAAATGCTTTTGTTGAAGCAAAACAGTATGAGATTTATTATTTTATTGCTTTATTTAAAAATGGTTACATAAGAGGATATTTATAGGTAGAGAAGAAGAATAAAAAAAAAGAAAATTGAATATTAAATGAATATTAACATATTTGATACTTAAATAATGAGAAAACAAATCGATTGATAAAATAAAAATTTTATGGCAAAATTGTGATATTGATGATCATCAACAATTCTAAGTAGATAATGTATTTTTTATTGTTCACATTAAAACGGAATTCCTTATATTACCAAATTAATAGTATCCAAACCCTCAATATATGATAATACGCAAATGATCCAATGGTTATCGTATAAATCATATAATAACTATTTATGGATTTGATTTTCAATCTCTTTGAATTCTAATTTTATCAAAATGTTATTTTCATACTTATTATCTGATTCATTAAGTTAATGCATATAAAATAATATACAATGATTGTAGATCCCGCCACAAATACATGATTTACCTCGCATATATTATTATATTATATGGATAAATATCTAAAATTGACAAAATGATTTATTACATTATATCAGTGAAACCCCCTAAATTATTGTAATTGTCTACTAAAATGTTATCTGTATTTAGTTTGACAATTACAACAATTAAGTGAAAGAAAAGTCATTTTAGAGATTTTCAAACCTTTTTCTATTTTATTTATTGTTTGACACCCTTTTTTAGTTTATTTTCGTTTTAAAAAATTTACTATAGAATTGCATGATGCGATGATAGAGTAAACTCCGCAACGTTATTTGGAATAGGAAAAATACAAATCTTTCCAATGAGTTTTTGGGTACAAGCTCCAAAGATTTGAGTTAAATTATAATAAATTAACGCAAGTATTTAAGCAACTTCTTCATTCTTCTCCACCAAACGGACCCCATCAGCAGATCGCAACACGTTCGCCTGAAGAGACAAAAAAAATAAAAGCAATCCTTTTAATAAAGTAAAACCGAAAATCCAAAGCTGAAATTTAGGTATTTTTTTAAATTCACTAATTGAATGTATTATATAAATCCAAGACGCTTTTATATATGTCAATCATTATATAAATGCTTACATGTTCATGTGTAACGTTCACATGGAATACATGCACATAAGGCATGCATACATACAAACACACACACACATATATATATATATATATAATTCCAACCACATAATATATAATTAAAATAGAATATATTAAGCCTATAATGTTTAATGTCTCTAATTCAAAACCTAACATGTAACGCGTGATTTGGTAATACACTGAGTTGTCCACTTCAAATGCATAAACATCTACTATATACGTAGACATACACATGCATACATGTGTACTTGGGGTATAAATATGAATGTATGTAATATATATGTATAGAGAGAGAGAAGAGAGAGACTATATATATAGAGAGAGAAGAGAGACTCTATAGATCTCTAGAGAGAGAGATGTAAGTAAAAGACCTGGTCTTCAGTGATCTCGACAGCAAAACCATCGACAATGAGAAGAGACAAAGTCTTGGTGTAAGAGCCAGCCTCCAGATTACTCGCCAGAACTTCTTCATGCTTCCTACTTAAGTACATATCCAACTCTTCATTGTTTCCTCCTCTCTTTGTCCTATTTTCTTCATCTCTTTTCATTTAGTACGTATTATCTTATAATTAAAGTGTATATATATATATATATACAAATTATGTAACAATTTTGTTTTACACTGGAATTTTTTTTTTGTAATGGGTGTGGAAAAAGGGTAAAACTTGAAATACATTAGAAAAACACAAAACATTGTATGTATATATATATATTATATATAAGCATTCATATAATATGAATGTATATATAGGCAATTATGTAATTACCTTTCAAGCCGAAGACGATGATACTCAGGATCGTAATTCATGAAGACAAAATAGAGATTTTTTTGGGAACTTCCCATTTCTGTTTTTTTTTCCTTTGGTGTTTGCACTTTATGCTTTCAGTTTGCAATATGTATGTGCTTATATATAGGAGCCATCAAGATATTTAATTTGGTAAAATCCAACATATTATTACTATTTTTTATAATATATATATATATTGATGATTATAGTTTGTGTTTGATTCATCCAAGACATTGACATTATATAAAAGATCTCTTTTTGGTAGATTTTTAATCACAGTTGACCAAACAGGGTTCAGACAACCGAGTTGATAATATTAAAAATTATCATTTCTTAATTATCGTTTGAATAAAAAGTGTTAATAAATATGTCGTGTGACAAAAAAAAAAGTCAATTACGTGCGTAAACACATGCATAGATATCTATAAGTATGTGTTGGGTCGAGTTTTGGAAGTCAAAGATCCCGATTTATCATATAATTCCGTTCAAACATAACATGCTAATTACATGTCATTACTCATTAGTCAAACAGTCAAATTATTGTAATTATTTCATCATTATTGTCGTTATTGTGCCCACTTCTAGTACACTAAACATGTATTAATTATATGATTTAACCATTTTGGTCGGCAAATAATATGAATTTCAATTTATATAGATATAACATATTTTTTATGCAATGCATACCCCAAATATCGTTTATTTTAATATACTTGTCATCAGACAACTTTAAAAATATATTTTAGAATAATGTAATATTATGTTTCTTTATACAACTTTGTGGTGTATTCTGAAATGATATAATTGATAAAACTAGGTGGTTTTTATCTTAAACATAATAAATTTGAACCATTTATTTTACAGTTCTCTGATTTTGGATATATCAACAAATAAATTTGGTTAAAACTATTTATATATTTAAAGGTTTCTTCAACACATTATTTAAAAATAACTGTAAGTTCACACTATTATTGTAAAACAATTTAGGGTTAATGATTATATTATTGAAGTTATAAATAGTAAAAAATACAGTATGCAAGTATGAACATCAGTTTATGCATTTGAAATTTTAAAGACATTTTATCAAGTTAAAAGAGGACAGTGGTGATACTTTACACGTGTCGGAATATGGTGTGGGAGAGCGGGGACCGTGAGGGGATTTAGAAGGAATCATGAATGACGTGTCGTGTTTTAATTGGTCTGTGAGTAAAGCAGTTTTGTACAGGTCTCCGGTAGTGTCAGCTGTCAGGCACGTGGGGTGACCATTCTCTTCTTTCACCGATTTGTAATGTTATCTTTTTTTCCACTTCTTGGTCCTCAGTGCTCAGCA
Organism: Gynandropsis gynandra; assembly: GCA_036759665.1. NCBI lineage: Eukaryota > Viridiplantae > Streptophyta > Magnoliopsida > Brassicales > Cleomaceae > Gynandropsis > Gynandropsis gynandra. The sequence continues at coordinate 36,330,782 of CM071866.1, forward strand.
AGATCATCATAAATCTCTTCATTATAAACAACATTTAAAAAAAATGTATTTCTCAATTATATGAAATAAATGTATACAATATTATGTATAGGACCCGATAAGCCAAATGTCATATATTAAATCGAATATTTAATTATATAAGATTTAGATGCAGTTAATTTAAAATTGAAAAAATTCGAAGACAACAAAGATTAAGACATAAAAAAATGAAATTCGGACCGAGGTCCAGTCTCATTGTTTACATTGGATATGCACAAATTTGGGATAAGATAAATAACACACATATATATATATATAGTTCGTGTATTGGTTGGGCAACAAGAACATAATGCTTTAAGAATTGAAAACTTAATACATAGAACGGTTCAACGTTCTAGAAATCAGAAAAACACGAACTGGATCTGCCGGAGCTTCTGAGCTCCGAACACGGCCATGGACTGACCTTAAGTGAAGTTCCAATGACATCGGAACACTTCCACGTGGGATTTGAATTCCATCTTCCGTGGAGGTTAATCTCACTGAGACAAATCCCTGTCACAAGTTTGTATCACATTATATCAAATCCCCATTATAATTAGCAACAAGATTTAGGAAAATGGTACTTGGTACAAGGAACATTACCTGTAAATGGTGAACCCTTAAGGCCTCTAATTGAACCGGCGTTTTGAACGTTGACTCCCCATACGTTGTTGATCTTAATGCCCTTAACAATGGGGAGAGCATTAGGGTTATAGTTCGTGTCAGGGTGATCGCCTGTGTCGCCTGCAATCTTGATCCCATAACGAGCGTTTTCTACATAGACGTGGGAGATTTTGATGCCCTGTATGAACCCTCCACGGCCAATGTTTGTTTTGATGTTGACACCAACTCCCATATTCGAAAGAGTGATGTCTTGAGCCACAATGTTTTTTATTCCGCCGGAGGTTTCACTTCCTATGGCGATTCCGGCAAATGGGGATGATCCTGTTATGCGGCGGATTGTGATGTTTGAGCTCGGACGACCAAAGGCGATCCCATACTCGTCCCACCCACTTTTCACAGCAACGAGATCGTCTCCTGTTGAGATGTAGGAGTCTTCTATGCAAACGTTGGAGCTTGAGTCTAGGGCAAAGAAAACAAACTTCAGTTATTACTACTCCACAATGACGAATAGTATAATCCCATCTTAAAGATGAATTTGGATCTAACTAAATCCAAAAACTAGGTTAGGAGTTTAAAGATTGTCGTCCAATATCATATAGATGTCCACGATTCATGTCCTATACTATAGATGACAAGTTGACAACACACAATAATAAATCTGAAAGAATTTGGAAAATTACATATACAGAATGTGTAAATAAGTGTAGATAAGGTGAAACCTGGATCGATTCCATCGGTGTTGGGAGAATCTGGTGGAGCCAAGATGGTAACGTGATGGATGACGATGTTACTGCCACAAAGAAGTAGATTACTGGAGATCAAACACTGAAGGGGAATACCTCTCTTAACACAAGTGTAAAACTTTAGTTGTGCGAGGAATTATACAACTTACAAAGTGCACATTCAGAAAGATTATATCGTAGAAAATCAAAATCTTCAGTACAAGATATGGTTTGAGCCTAGAGCAATGTATTAAGATACCTGCAATAGACTGGATGAATGTTCCAAAAGGGAGAATTCTGGAATATGACGTTAGAGATGACAATTCCCTTGGAGTTCATGAATTCCACAAGATTTGGCCTCGTGAACTTGAGTGTTCTTTGCCTCCACATGTTCCACCACACCTCTCCTTGACCATCGATTGTTCCATTTTCCCCTTTAAAATGCAGTAATATCAATGTCAAAACCATGAAAATCGTAAGCAGAGCAAGACCAAGAACCCATATAAACAATCCTTTTCTAGTACTAATCATAGTACCCTACTAAAATTGGTTTCACATCAAACGCCTTCTCTGCACAAATCATGTATTTATTCTTAGGTATTCCTTAATCCAAGACTTTTCTCTTCGACTAATATTCTAGAAGTTCCATACGAAGCGTTCATCCAAATGTATAATGGAAATCTCAGGTATTCTACCTGTGTGTGTGACGAGATCATCAAAATTGAATTCTAGTTCTAATGTTTAAGATGTCAAGATACGATGAGTTACTACCAAAAAAAACCATTTGAGTTATTTAGACCATTTTTTGAATGCAAGTGTTCGTCGAAACAGGCAGATACTACAATTGGAGTGCGTTGTAAGCATGAATGTAAACCACTAAGAGGTTTAACTCACCGGTGATGACAACATCACGAAGCCCATCTCCATGAATAAAGCTCATATATCTTTGTCCAGGCAACTCTCTCCCTCTCCCATAAGATGGCAAAGGAGCAATCAAAGGCCAATTCCATGTATCCTGAACCAAGACACAAAGATACAAAATTTAGTTAGCCAGTTCCATCGTCACTACCATTTCGAGTGTGTATTGGATAAATCCGAGATATGTATAGTAACTTAAAAATATATAAGCCATATAAATCTTTAGTACCATGTCTATATAAAAATCATTTGTAGAAATGAAAGGCTTGCATTCATAACCTATGAAATGGACTACCTTTACCAACTATACTTTCCCGTTCTAACTACTTTTAACATACATTATTTATTTTTCATTGATTGAAACTTAGATTCCCGGATTTTAGATCTTAGTCCAAAATGGAGTCGTAATCACAACGTCATCCAAAGTGTCTTTGAGTCAGTAGAAAAAGACACGATATCAATCTCTATTTTGTCCGGTAATAATTTGGATTATCAATAAACAATGAAATTTGTCCACACCTTGGACACAATAATCAAGAAACAATATGTCAAATATATAATAGCCCGAGTCGTGACTGACGTTGATAACATTGGATAATGTGAATGACAAACACTTGCCAGCTATCTTTGGATACCACCGATTTTGGTCAGTTGTGGGTACATAAATAAACATAAAAGCTCATCACATGGCATGATGCCTGGACCTACCTACCTTCCCTGACCCATCATGTACGTGCATGGCTCCCAATTGATTTCTCCATTTACTTATTCGTAAAACTCAGACAAATGATTATGAGGTATACAATCGTGGGTTAAAACTCAAAATCTACAAAACGTGACTAATCAATCAGGCTATAGTTTTGTGAAACGATGGCAAGGTTTACACGTAGAGAAATGGAAATGATGTGATGCGACGGAATGACATGTCCTTACTCCGAAACACACACAGAAGGGGAAAACAGAGAAAGTCAATCAATATGGTGATGAGTGACTTAATTATTCATTTTCAGGACCTAATGTATAATTCCCCTGACATTGAAGAATAGTCACTTCACTTGTGTACATTTGATTACTCCATTAATAAGAATACTAATAATTTGGTATATTGATCATCGTTATCAGAATAAATTCTAAAACCCATTGATTAAGCATATCACACTTTTGCAAACTCTGACAATACGGAACAAAGTTTAGTAAACCACCAAACAATTTGGGCCTCGATTCGTATAAGAAACAGATTAATACTGGAGTTAGGGACGTGTGTCAATTCCGGAAAATTCGAAAATCCGATCAAATCTCAACCCAAAGCGAATAACAAGTACAGTTCAAATCTAAAATTGGAATGTTAAATATCACCTGAACGGCTCTGATTATTGCGCCTCGAGCCAAGTAGAGAGTCATGTGACTGGTGAGACTGAAGCTCTCCGTAAGGTATACACCGGGAGGTATGTAGAGGAGAGTACCGCCCCTCCTGCGGAGATGCTGAATCCGGTAAATCGCCGCCCTGAACGCTTTAGTGTTCAACGTCCGGCCATCACCAACACCGCCGAAGTCTGTTATGGAGATCTTGTCGTTGCGGTACCTCACCGGAACTATACCGGAGCAAGTGACCAGTTCGCCGGAGGAATAAGAGAAGGTGAAGGAAGCGAGAAGAAACAAAAAGAAGAAAATGGAGACGGAGAGGGGTGGCATTTTGAGCAGTGGCTGTGTGAGAGTGGAGACAAGGAGATGAGTAGAGAGGGAGCTCAGGTGGAAGAGAAAATGCGAGAAAATCTAGAGAGCATTTTTTTCTCTTCTATTCTAATCTTTGTTTATCGAATGAAGCAGGCAAAGAGAGAGATAAATCTGTGTACGTTAAATTAATTTCTTTATTATTAATTTTTAGCATTTTCATTAGTATCTAAAGAAAATAAAATTTCAACGCGACGGTAGTGAGATGTCACGTGAGAACACACGTGCGGTAGCCGAATCATCTAATAATGCTATTAATAATTGGGCCAGAACGCAGGCCCAATACAGTACCCGGTTGCGAATGGATTGTCTTTTATTTTTCTTTCATCTGTTGTTATTATATTCTGATGTATGAAATTTCATTTAATTTTCAAATGTAACATTTATTTAAAATATTTTACAGATCTATATTATAATACATAAATATTATATATAGAGAGATTTATACTAATTCCTTGTATAATATTAAATTCTAAATACAATTCTAGTGTTTTCCACCTTAAGTTTTCGGGACTAGAAACTTATTTCCTAGCGTGGATGATTGATGTAATGTTCCGATAACTTTTTTAGATGTGAGTGTTACTTTAGATCACCATAAATTATCTTTTTATATATATATTTTTTCATAATATATTATCTATCAGATTATCCATTCTAAGATTTTTTTTGAATGGGTTCAAATGTATTTTTTGTAAAAAATAACATTGAAAGAAAAAGATACATCTTGATTTCATAATTAATTGAATCAACCTAAGGTGTGTCACATTTGTAGATTATGTAATTTTCCATTTTTAAATATTTTTTTGGATGAAATATAGTAATATATTTTAGTTCATATAAACAATTAATCTTTTAAATTTTTTATTCATTAAAAACTAGATTTAAAACAATTTGGTGTTGCTATTTCATCATTTACGTGACAACTATATCATTATTTTTTTAAATATTAGGTGAAAGCCCGCGCGATGCACGATCAATAATATCGATATGTAAATTTTAATTGAAATATTAGAGTGTATGTTTAATAATTTATATTTTTTAGCGTGAACAATTATTTATATATAATTGTTTAGATTCTATTTATTGGAAAAGAAGATAAAAAGGATTGAAAGCAAATTACATTGGTTGCATATAATTAAAGTAAAATTTTAATAAATCTTGATTTAAACAATAAAAGCGATTATTGTTTCTTAAATGTGACAAAATATATTTTCAAAAACCCAATGCGGAAACATTGATAGGAAACAACAAACATGAACACATCACCTTGACAACAAAACATAACATATTACTAATTTCTAGCAAATATAATATCAACATTTTACCAAGTTATAAGAGGGAAAAACACAGAGTCGAACCATGTATCATCATTGAATCAAGACTGTTATATTTGTGTAAGGCACATTTTCTAAGTAGGAAAGATGAGAACGATATACCATTATCTAATCTAAACCCTAAAACATCATGATTAAGTCCATGATATGAGGTACAAAAAAATTATGGATGAGAGTGACGATTCTCCATATTTTAAGGAACTAAACACTAAACCCTTACACAATCGAAGAATATATTTGTGACTGACATCCAAGATCTGTTGACAAAGGCAAACAATAGTGCTAAAGGCATATGAAGAATAACTGCCTCATTATTCTTGAAAACTTCCACGTACTCTTTGTATTGTACCAACACAAATATTGACTGGAGAAGCTGATCTCTCAGATCTGTGCTTGATATCCTTGTATCATTCAAGTGTGTAAACAAAAGTGACCTAATAAGGCAAGATTAAGCAGTGAGCATGATTATAAACATTCCACAACTCATCTTAAGCATAATTAGTGATGACCCATCAACATTACAAGCATATTTCCTCCTACATCCTATCATTATAAGCAGGAATTCAGACGTACAAATGATGAGAGCCCTTGGATTAGAAATATTGTTGATATTTCAAGCATAATGGAGTTACACGCAATTCTAACATGCTTGGCAATTAGTTTCCTTTGTTCAGTAAATAATTTCGCCCAACTTCCATATATGAATTATGAGCGTATATTCCGATAATATATATTGTTTCCAAGTCTGATCCATTTACATAATACTTCATCATGTACGGAAATAGAAGCCTAGAGCTTATCCAAATCAGGAATGCTAATTACCTCGAATTTTTATGTTTTAGAGGTCCCTTATAGGTCTAGAACACATGGACTGTGTTTCATTCAAGTCTGGGGGGTACTCGTTGAGTATTTCGCATAAACTAAAAGTTTTGTTGTTTCAGCGAAGACTCTGTTTGTTCCATTTGTTAATTACCTTGTCCAGATTTCCTTCAAGGTTTTGAAATGCCTGTCCTGCTTCTGTTGATGTCTTGAAAACAACGATTGCACTATAGAAACCTCCCTATTTCTTTGGCGGTTTCCAAAAGAGTTACAAATATAACCCACATGTTATAAAGAACAAACATAAGGTCGTACAAGTTCTTGTTATTCAGAATTCCACCTTAACTTCAAGCATAAAATCCCCAGAAATAACATCACTCAATTCTTCAGATGGCACATCATGAGGGATTTTGTGCATGAAGAGCCTTGCCATCTCATTCTCCAGCATCTACAATATGCAGACATATCGATTAGAAATTATAAATTGAATTCGTTTGAATTTAAATGGATTATCCAAAACCACTCTTACATCTTTGATTATTGTGACTGTCGTGTCTACTCCTTTTTCTATTACCGCAAGGACAAGCTCCATCGCAACAGTTGCATTGTGTATACAATCATGGGGTGCACCATCCTTCTTGACTTCATATCCCAGAACACATTGAAAAACAAATAAAAAAAAGTATTAAAACATGATGCTCATATGAAATTCCTCTTTAGTTATCTAGAGTAGAGACCCCTCAAAAACTTGCCTTGCACAAATTATTCAGAGAAGGTCTTTTGAGCTTACGTCCGCAAGAATACTTGAATACAAGTGATGTATCGATTACTCTCGCATGATCTATCTTCATCGCTGGGATTAAAGGTAATGCAGATATGAAAAACTTCTAACAAAATGACACATATACAAAGTAGTCCAACTTTTTTTTTCTTACCTTTCAGATCATTGTTCAAATTATGACCTACCAAGATAGTATCCCTAGAGAGAAACTATGACCTACCAAGATAGTATGCATAGGTTTACATCTATACGCATCAAAACCCACATATTAAAACATTAATCCAATGATAGCATAATGGTAGAGTAAGGTTTTCTAAAAGCATTACACCAATAACCACTCCTAAATTCTCACCTCTTTCTTGATACGTTGAAGTTGTGGTGGATTCTCGGGTTCTGACTTGAGCCTGTTTAGCTTTCGCTGGAGAAGTAACCTTTTGGGGGCAGAGCCCTGCAACACAACCTCGCTGATGCAAGCTTGAGGTAGTGAACGTCGCGACCTAATCGTGATTCCTGTGTCATACCCACCATGATTATTGTTTGGATTGAGACTATCTTGCTGTTCTGAGCTCACACCACGACTAACTGGGCCATGTAGACCATTGTTGATATGACACCTCGAGAGACCAGGATACTCTGGGGCTACCTGTAGATAGAGGAAGTACATTTGAATTAATGATCATTGCTCTGAACGATCACACTATATCCTGAGATTGTGGTTAAGCGATTCATCATTTTTCGTTCCTCATGCACCCTACAAATTACCACGATGAAGCTTACATCTGATGTGTGAGTTTTGGGTATTTTTCACAAACCTGCTCTTGAACTGGTGGTGCCACCATACTGGAAAACTCATCTGGATTCTCTAGGATTGAATCCAGAAACTCAGACATAAGCTTGTCTTCAATGTTAGTACCAGATTGTGTCTGAATTTGAAGGCCATTGTGGTTGCTGAACAATTCACCCGAGCCAGATTGAAATGCATTGAAGGACGATCCAAGCTCTGATTGAACCTGAGAGTGCAATGGAGAGAACATTTTGAAATCCAATGACTCCAATTCGAAAGGCAGCCAATCGAGATCGAAAATCTGTGGATCAGTGTAAGAAAATAAATTAGAGCACGTTGTTGTATAACCTATGTTATGGAAAAAAGACAAGTTTCTCTTAATTCCAACCTCAGAAAAAGTAACTTCAGTGGGTTGGTTGCAAGTGTCACTTTGATCACTGTGTCACTCTGTCGTCTCTACGTGGGAAGATTTTGCGACCTCGTAGGGTTTTCCGTTATCAGCGGCAAATTTTGCAACAGTCGGAGATGAGATAGCAGCAGGTTCAACTTCATCAGACTTTGAATCTTCTGTTGCCAAGTTGTCAACTTGTTTCTTGAACAATTTGCATATGACAAATGGACTCTGCATCAAACAATCCAAGAATCAAATCATATAACAAAGAATTCAAAGATAACATGAGAAATATCTAACAAATATGAGATCGAAGAACATAAGTAAGAAAGGTATTGCCAAGTGATGGATGTTTACATCATTTAGAAATGGAAAATGCAAACACAACAACCAAATCTCAAGGTGCATTACCTGACCAGGTTTTGTGCCATCGAAGTCCTTTTCAGTGGCACGATACTCGTGCATAACCGAGCATGTTCGCGTCCCTTTGGAAGCTTGACCCGTGTAGAACACTAAAGTTCTCTTAACACCGATGATGGAGTTCTTCAAGGCGTCGCATCACATCAGAATTGCCAAGGGTTGGAGAAAGGGAAAAGAAACTCGCATGTGGCATGGAAGAAACTCGACCAAGGAAGATAGGTCTGATGCACGAACTCAACCGCGGGGTCACGAATTAAATCGCTCGCATCTTCTCTTACTTCTTCTCTGTTGTGCTTTTGAAACTCAAACTCAAATCGCTTATTCACCTTAGCTACCAACACATCGTGGGAGAGAGAAGGAAATTTATTAATGCTATTGTGATGAGGTGGAGGGCTGAGAGACAAGAATGACTGGGAAGTTAGCATTTTTTTTTGCACTTTTAATATATAGATTATTATAGATTAAGGAAGAATTTAAGAATTATAATGATAAAAAAATAATAATAATAATGCAAGTGTTTTTATATGAAATATTATTATTTAATAGATAAATTTAAAAAACAAGAAAAATATAAAACATGTTTTTGGAAAATTTTATATATTATTAAATCAATTAATTTAAAAATAATATAAATGATTATATATATATATCAAATCAATTATTTTATTTAAAATAGTTTTTTATTTTCAATCTTAAAATGATTCAAAATATATTGTATTATCTATTAAATTTGATTAAGGGAGATAAATTTTAAAAATTGTAAATGTAAACAAAATATATGATATTTAGTTTTCTTGTAATTATTAATGTTAAATAGTTTCTTATTATATTATTTTAATGTATTTTTTTAATGTGTTGTATGTCTTTGGAAAAAAAGAAAAAGAGTATTTCAACCATTATTTTAACTGTAAATTTTTCAGTCAATAATTACTATATATAAAAATATAATTTTTTTAGCGATATGGTGCAAACTCGTAAACAATCAAGAGAATTTTAAAATTTGTAATATTGTTTTAAATAATTACAGTATTTTAGCATATAATATCTAATTCTCTTTTTAATTTTAACGTTAAAAAATCTCTTCATTAGCTTTTAACATATAATATTTTTTTAAATAATTACAATATTTTAAAATATAATATCTAATTCTTCTTTTTAATTTTAACGTTAAAAAATCTCTTCATTAGCTTTTTTTAATTAACTAATGTTACTTTTGATAGGCGGAATATCAGAAATACCCTCAAAGGGCTAAATCACTTCAAAAATACCCTTCCCCAAAATAATTATTAAATCCGAAAAATAAAAACTGAAGAAAAGACAAATTTGCCCTTAACGTTCGAACGTGGAAAAATGGAAGTTCGGCAGTTTTTCGACGTGAA
>CM071866.1:36348196-36362498 GCA_036759665.1 Gynandropsis gynandra
GCAGGGGTCCAAGGGTCGCAGAGGAACAAGGGTCGCAGAGGGACAAGGGTCGCAGGGGTCCAAGGGTCGCAGAGGAACAAGGGTCGAAGAGGGACAAGGGTCGCAGGGGTCCAAGGGTCGCAGAGGAACAAGGGTCGAAGAGGGACAAGGGTCGCAGGGGTCCAAGGGTCGCAGAGGAACAAGGGTCGAAGAGGGACAAGGGTCGCAGGGGTCCAAGGGTCGCAGAGGAACAAGGGTCGCAGAGGGACAAGGGTCGCAGGGTCAAACTGGATCGCTGGGTCGAACTGGGTCGTAAAGTCGCAGGGGTATTTTGGGAATATCAACATTTATACGGGTACTTTTGAAGTTAGAAATTTTTTCTTTTCCGGGAAGGGTATTTTTGAAGTGTTTTAGCCCTACGAGGGTATTTTTGAAGTTACCCCCTTTTGATATGTAGTAGGCCTTGGAAAAAAAGACTATTTCAATCGATATATTAACCGCATAATTTTTTTCGGCCATTAATGACCATTATACCCTGTTTTAAAGCTTTGTATTCCAAACATAAACATCTATTTTTCACTCGACCAAATTTTAATTTTTTTATTTATTTTCATATTCCCATTATTTCTTTTTTTAAGGGGGAAGTATCCATTGATTTTAGTATGATCTTTTATTTCTCTAATTTCGTTAAAAATACTTGCTCAAAAAAATGACAAACCATTTCTAACAGAGAAAGAGGCTTTGGATGAGAAAAAATGGAGTGATACACACCATTTGATAGAGCGAAAGAAAATATCAAATGTCCACAATTTATCAATTTCGTTCATATGTAGCTTATATGACGTTCATCATGATCTTATTTCATCATATACTTTTACCAAAATTATATAATTTATATTTTTTTCCAAAAATAAAAAAATTACAAGAGAAATTTAAATGTTTTCATTTCTCAAAATTGTTAGGATTTTGTAGTTATTATTATTTATTTATTATGTCCAATTTGTTATATATAAATTTATACATAAAGTGTTTATACCTACTAATTCAGATGAATTATATGATTTATTTAGATTTAAACATGCAGTTAGAAATAATTGGCTCATATGGACTTTCAAATTAAAACAAATCATAATTATTGTAATAAACACACAATATAATTTAATTGGTAAAAAAAATGTAAAAATGTATATAATTACTAAATAAATTTTATATTATTTGTATTAGTTAAACTATCATACATTACGATTTGAATGACATAGTATTTAAACTTTGACAAAATGAACCTCTAATATACAAAAAAAAAAATTCATAATCATTTTAAAATTTTTTTAAAGGATTAATCAAATATTTTATGATTTATAATGAAAAGCGATTAGATGAGTTTTAAATAAAAAAATTAATAGATTAATCAATATTCACATATCTCAAATTGATATTCAATGTTTTATATCATCTCATTAAGAGCTCATTTCATTGATATAGATTTTCAAAAGCTCTCAAATTAATATTCATCCTCTCATCCTCCAAATAAAAAAATAATTTTCAAAATTATAAAATTTAACATTTATTTTTAAAATCTTACAAAACAAATATCTTAATTATCATTAGTGGGTTTTGGTTATTTTGTTAATACAAGTGAGAAGATTTATAATATAATACACTTTACTTTAATCCATTAAAATAGATCATAATTTTATTAATTCTTTTCATTATAAATGTTACTTTTATATTTTTAATCCTATAGTCAATAAAAGAGTAACCATAAGACACTCTATCTTTCTTTGTTTACATATTTTGAGAATGTTCAGTGAAACAACATACATTAATTCATAATAAGAATAATATTATTATGAAATCGAGTTTTTTGATATATATATCAAAGTAAAATACTCGTATTTTCATAATTATTTACATAATTTTATATATAATATATTTTAGTAAAATTTATGTAAAACAATATGGGTAACTAAAAATTAATCAATAATAATATACACATATACTTTAAGAAAAATATCGTTGTAGAAGAATTAGCAGAAAACATCTATGAGATTTCGAAATATAAATTCAGGATAAGATCTCATCGAGATTTGCTTGGATTGGCCGAACATAAATTTTTTTTATCTGGTTTACAAAATTTAACTTGTTTACAAAAATCCATTAATTCATAATTTAGCTTTTCACATTGTAGATGTCACCGAATATCTAATAACTATACAATGATTAAATCTACACATTCCAATGTCACTAAAACATTTACTTTCATTTATTTTTTAGTAGGTAAAATTTTAACAAAGATGGATAAATTAACATATTGGTTTTTACCTTATTCTATAAATTGAATCATCCTACTAATGTTAACAATTAAAAAAAAAGACTATGTCAATGGAGTATCAAATTATGATGAAATAGCAGAGCATATTCGATCGAAGATGGTAGAAAATAATTGTGACGAAAACTATCATGGTCATTACATGCAAAATTCTAAATCTTATTAACGATAATTAATCAAATATATCAATAATCATGCATTAATAAAAAATTAAGATTATAAATTTCATGTTGTTACTAATTTTATGTATTTTTGAACATTCAAACATCTTTTTATATAAATATTTATACTGATGATAACATAAAGATAATTAAAAACTTATAGCAAAAGTAAAGTCTTTAAACTCGGTATACTAAATAATTCCGATAATATATTTTTTATTTTAAAATAATTTGAAGCAACATTTTTTATGCATGTATAGGTTAAACAAGTGATCATGCAAGAATATTTGTAGTCTAATAATCAACTTTGACATTTATTTTGTTTAATTTTCTATTCCATAATTTACTATCCTAAGAATAGTTATTTCTTTATCATTTTATTAAAAACCATAGCATTTAGACTGTTTTAGTGAATTTAATTATTTATTTAAATAAATTCACTACTACGAGTTAATTATTTTCATAATTTATTGATTGAAAAAATATCATGAACAATTGAATCAAGCGTACATTTATAATATGATATATACTTGAATTCAAACAATAATATGTTTATATATTGATTTTACTCTGTATAAAAATAAGTGTGTTGAAAATAGTGGCCGCACTTTTAGATTCCATGTGGTGATGGGTAGGGTGCTGGAAATAGTTGTTTCAATTTCTATTGACCTATGTTGTTTGAAATACACTCTTGATGCATTCCGATTTGTCGTTTAAATTACATTTCAGTCAAAGAAATGAATCAGAGTTCAATTGACGGAAGTGTAGACACTAGACTTAATATGTGATATAAAGGACATAAAGCAGTGGTTGCAATTTAAAAGGACCTATTGAAGGAAATAAAAAAAGCGAAGGATCACCAATGATTGCAGTACTTTGACCATAGTGTAGCATCACAACTCGCAGAAAATAAAGAGTTATCAAATACAACTTCTCATCCTTGAGCCATGGGTTGCATTTTAATATTTGTTGTATTGTTGATTTTGGTATGATTTGTATGTATCTATACATGGCTTCATGTTAATATTTGTTGTATTGTTGATTTTGGTATGATTTGTATGTATCCATATATGAAATGGATTGGCCATGCCCTACCACAATAGTTATTGGTAACCAAAACAAATAATATATTTTGAAATAGAGCTGCTTATGACATTTTTTTATGGAGATTTGTTTAGTTTATTTCTTCTATATCGCTCCCTTCACATAACCGATGAACTTTCTTTCTTATCATTCGTTTTGAAACGGGTTGAGAAATACACGAATGTCAAGGATGACGATATAAGAAATATCAAGCCACTGAAAAGAATCCAAAGTTTGAAGCAGGAGACAATGGTAAAGATCAGCATGATAGAGGAGGATGGAGAAATGAATGAAGCCGAGGATAAATCTTTTATTTACTAAGGAACCAAACCACAAAAAATGAATTTTTAAAACAATGTAATGGAGTTTAGCATTGTTATGATAATCCATATCACTGTATTTTTCAGAAATTTGAAATCTCATAATATTACCATCAAATGAAAAAGAAGTTACTCTTAATGTTACTAAAATAAATTATACAAAGTTTATTATTTTGAAAGAAAGTTTTACTATTTTTATGATCCATTAATATTTTTAATAGATGGATATCGTTATCAGTAACCACCTTAACCAAAATAAATTTATTTTTTATATTTTTCTCAATTAATAAAAAAATATTATTTATTTCATTCTCCATGAATCTCACTACTTGATTGTTTTATTAAAAAAATGAAATATAACAATATTTGTGTAGAAGTTTTCGTGAATGAGTTATAGTTCAATTTTAGGTATCATACAATTGAATTATATTATGAATTATGTAATTAAGAAATTTGTCAATGTTATCGAATTTAATTAAAATTCTAAATCAAATCCACAAAACAAAATAAAAACTATATTATTATTTGTTTAAAAATCTGTTAAACCCATTGTAACTGATTATGATAATATATTTATAAGTATTATCACGGGTATCACACGGATTTAATCCTAATTTTATACATTAAAAATTAGGTTTGTTGAATTGTGGTACCGCCACATCGACGGTGACATAGCAAAAAATTAACTTTATAATATATATTATATTGTATATTTCAATACAAATAATATCATATATCAATTCATACTAAATTTTATTATTATTATTATTATTATTATTATTATTATTATTATTATTATTATTATTATTTTTGTTGTTGTTATTATTATTATTATTTATAAAAAATCATTAAATTCATAGTAGTATTATTATTATTTTTAATACTAAATACCAATTTAAATAGTATGATGTTATTATTATTGTCTAAGTCTGATCTTCTAGGACTAGAATTCACCTTTCAATCCTTCTCCTAATCCCTAACACATGCATATACGTTGCCACCATAAGCACAAGACAATAAGCGCTTGGACAAAGAATAGATAATACGAAACGGGGAATTATTATTATTAACAATTCAAAATTGTAATACATTTTTGCTTAGTTTCAGTTTAATTTGATATGATCTCATTTAATAATAATTTATGTTATGATTAATTTAATTAGACCCTATATATTTAACAATATGATTTTAGCGGATTGATGAATTTTATTTTGATTTAAATTGTAACTGAATTTCACTTTAAACGTTGACATGAAAACCACATCATATGACATATGATAACCGAGTATCAATAACAAAAATTTAAAGTTTTAATAATTTTTTTAAAAATTTTAATCTAATTTAATATAATTTTATTTAATAAGAATTTATATTTTGATCAATGTACTTAGACCATATTTAATTTATAATTTGAATTTAGCTGATTGATGAATTTTATTTTGATTTAAATTAAAGTTAGTTTTCACTTCAATTCTCAATTTCAATTTAATGTGATATAATCTCATTTAATGTCAATTGATGTGTTTAGACCGAAATTAATATTAACTAGTTTCCCACAAACCCAAAAAATAAGTCCACAGTCACATTTAGAAACAAAGTTATAATTTAGTATACCATTCACATGAACAAAAGTATAAATTATATTTTAGTTTTAATCATATAACAAATACATATAGTAAAATATTACAAATCTATGGAAATTTCACTATATTGAACAAATGGTTTCTTTAATTTGAAGCATATACTGGTAACAAAGTACATTATTAATTTTTAATTTTAACAAAAATATAAAATCAGTTATAAGTAGTCGGTTTAATAAAAAAAATCTCCCACAACCGAATTGAAACATAAACTACGAACTAACTATTTTCCTTCTCAAAATTTAATTAATTAGCTGAATATCATTAACGGTTTTCTTCCACTACCTCCGCTAAAAAAAATAATTATAACATAAATGTTATACATTAATGCATAACACGTGTGTTATACATTAATATATAAGAAGAATATGATAACACTAACCCGATTGAAACTAATATCAACATGGAGGACAAAACCATTAATAGTGCAAAAATAAAATTAATATTCGATTATATTAAACGATTTGTAATGTTTCAATCTCACTCATATTAAATAAAATATTGCATGGAAAATATACTTGGCTAACACGGATACATCTCTCAACGGATAAGGAGAATTTACTTTGTAAAAAATTTCTAAGAAGAAAAGAGGATTTGCGAACCTAAGATTCAATTTGGCGTTTTAGAGGTTTGTAACCTTTCTTTGGTTTATTTGTTTTCAGATTCCATAACTTGAAATGAGGTTCACATCTGGATAGACCAATTTCGCACACACTAACAAAATTGAATCTGTTTGTTATATTTGATTTCACCAGATTCCATAATCGGATGGAAGAAGTTGAGAAAGCTGTTTTGATTGTTTTCATAGAAGATTACGAGATCAGAGGCTGAACAAAATAAACATGAAGGATACGGGAAAAGGAATACAAAATGAAGACGGGAAGAGGAAGAGGAGAAGAAGACAGAAAGAGGAAGATCAAACACAACCCAAAGACCTGAGCAACACAAAACCATGGTCTAAAACAAGTATGAGAAATCGAGATGAAACCCCAACCAAACCATAAAATGAAATCTATAGCCAAACTCACTCGAAGCTACAACCTTCAGAATAACCAAAACGTTAGCAACCAAGAGATTTGATTCTTCCTAGGACAGACAGGCCTCATCGACCGCAACCCTAAATGTTAGTCACCTGTTTTTGGAACACTGCTAAAAGACATCAAATCCCAAAGAGAAAACCTTCATCTTAGCTCTTCGTCTATGGGTGAGTGTCCAATGTTCTTGCTACACCGACGCTCTCGGCCGTTTGGGGTGGGAATCGCCATAGATGTTTTCTAGGTTTCATTGACATCATTTTTGGGGATGAGGTTGTTTAGAGCTTTGTTTGATATGTTTTTTCTCTTTGTTTAATGTCTAAGATTTTTCTTTTTAAATATCAATTGTTTCGAATAACAAATAATAATACATACTTACTACCTACACATAACATACCATTTAAAAAAAATATATTTCAATGTTCTAATAAAGACTTTAATTAGTCTTTATAAATGTTTCATCGCTCATTTGTTTGGATCTATCATTTTATTTGATATTTAATAATTATTTATAAGATGTATTATTTTATTTGATGTTTTAGTTTTATTTATAAGATGTATTATTTTATTTACTTTTAAAAGTTTTAGTTCTTTTGTCTTTCATGTTTATTTTTTTATCGAATAAGATAAATGTTTTCATCTTTGAATATTTATCCAATTGACGAATATATATTAATTTAAATTTTCTGTTGATATCTTTTTATTCCAATATATATGAAACATTCTATATTACAACAAGAGAAAGTTGAAATGTGCACTTGCAAAACCCATTGACAAGCTAGGAGAATATTGGAATTTACAAAAATATGATATTATGTATTAGTAAAAATGTCCACAATCCGAATGGTATTGTTAGATGGATGAAAATTTCAAAATTTGAAATGAAAACGTATTGTTTATTATTTATATCTATTCAATTATTTGATAAAATTAATTTAATTATTTAATTATCTGAGTTTATATGTACAAGATTTTTCGAAGAAATAAAGATAATTTAATTACCGTTTTTGTCAAATAATTTATTTTGAAAAGAATTCAAATGTCTTTTATTAAATGCAAGAAAAATATAATGTAAATGGGAAAAAAATATTTATATTATTCGTTTGTTTCTTTGCAATTTAGACATGTTATTTTAGTTATTTTGTTGTGTCGAATGCATTCTATCTAAAGCAAGTAGGCTCTTTGGTCCAAAGAAACAAAAGACTTGACGGATATTCAATTCAAAAAATCCATAATAAAATGCATCTCTTACTCATTATGAACGCTCAATAATTTTATTATATAGTTTAACAATGAATTGAAAGAAGACAGAATTCTGACGAACTATGTTTTTATCCTCTAATTTTTCGAACTACTGTATTTACCATATCAGAGTTCATGTGCTTTGACATATCACAGTTCATCATCTGTAAAAGTTTATACATATAATTAAACTCTTTTAATACTACATCCAAAAAATAGTTAATAAAATCTTTGCAATACAATATCATTATAAAGAAAATTATTTTCTTAATAGAGATATGAAAGGAATATCTTAATACAAACAATGGTTTTCTCTTTAAAAAACATTTGTGATTAGTGTTGGAAAAAATGACTATCACAAATCCCACATCGGTAATTTGCTCTCTCTTTACATAAATCCCACATCGGTAGTTTGCAAAATTGTTCACCCGTATTGAGGCTATAAATAGCCAGCTCGTGGGGCAAGGGAAGGGTATCCAAAAAAACAATTACTTTCTTCTCTTACTTCTCTACTTATCACCCGTTTCACCTCTTATACGAGTATAGTCGCTATTCCATCCTCTCTACCACGAGTGCACGTAAGTTAGAGGGATCGTTGTGTTAACCTTGAGGAGCGAACGACCTTCGATTGCACCACGGTCGTGCCGGAATTTCGCTTTCAGGGCAGTGGTTATACCACGACGCAGCGTTTGTCACGTTTTTATTTCTTACATTCTGAAAGCGAAAATTATCTTATTCTTTTCATCCCTAAACCAAAAGTTTTTATCACAAAAGTTTACAGAAACTTTCAGAGAGTCTCTCTTCTTGATACATCCCATCAGTATCAAGTTTTTCGGTTATTGCACGTAGAATCAGAAGATCTATTCCGCTGCATGTCGTATACCATAAATCCAGGTATTTATCTCGATCTTCTGTTTTGAGTTTCTCAAATTTTGATATAATTCATAATAGAGTTTTGGGGTTTCGGAATCCGAATTAGGTGAAATCGGATTCTTTCAATTGGTATCAGAGCTGATTTATTGTGTTTATGTCAGTTTTGAGTTTAATTGTTGCTAAATCAAATAATTTTAAAGTAAAATTTGGTTTAGGATTAAGAGAGAAGAAAAAAATCTTCTACGAAACGTGTACCTGTTACGGAACGTGTAACTGTTTAATTAAAAAACATTAATTAATCATTAAATGTGACCGTTGTAGAACTTTTTTTTGTTTTTTGTTTAAATAAAAAAGTTTAATTGGGCTCGTTGTTTGTAAATGGGTGCAGCCTAATTTATTTGGGTTACAGTTTGGCCCATTCTATTAAAGATTTTCGGCTTGGCTTTATGTAAAAGAAAGGCCCGACCCATGTTGTTAAAAGGAAATTGGCTGTTGGGCTCGTTTGAAATGGGCTTTCAGATTATTATTTTTTTTTAAAAGAATTGAAATGGATCCGACCAATTTTTAAAGGAAAGATGGGTTAGGCTCTATTATTAAGGATATTGGGTCTGGTTTTATGTTAAAAAAAGGCCCGACCCGACTTGTTAAAACAAACTTGGCAGATCCTTTAACAAAATGATTATCGAGAAGAATTATTCAAGAATCTTATAAAGGAATGGGACTTAAACCTCTGGGTTGAATTGAGATATGAGTCCATTCCTATATTGTGATGGTTAATCCATAACTCTAGTTGTTGAGTGGTCCTATGAAGGACTTGATGGATGTTGAGATATAAGTCAGAAAGACTTATTCCATAACTCTAGTGGTTAAGTGGTCCTATGAAGGACTTGATGGGTACTTGAGATGTAACTCAAGACGACTTATTCCATGGCTCTAGATGTTGAACGGTCTTGTGAAAGACTTGATGGATGATGATATGAAAGTCTTATGGACTTAATAACTTCATAGCTATATTGTTGAGTGGTTTGTATTTATATAGGACTTGATGAAATTATTATTATAAATGAGTGTGAAGGTGGGCTGCCTTATATGAAAGAAAATTGAGTTTCTTTCTAGAGCACTCATAGAATCAAGGTACAAAGAAGACACATGGCCTTTAAAAGCGTTGTAACCGTATCGCGGAATAACAAATACTAAGGAATTGATACGTGTTGTGGGGTCTCAGTTCAAGCTTTGAAAGTTCAAGAAGCAATTTACTTTCACTAGTTTAAGTTATTGCCTCACATCACTACGCATCAATTCAATCGTAAGATATTGATGTTTAAGTAATTCAATTCCTACATTTTTTCGTTTTACTTATATGTTTTTGTGATAGACATTTTGTGGGGGATTGTTGGAAAAAATGACTATCACAAATCCCACATCGGTAGTTTGCTCTCTCTTTACATAAATCACACATCGGTAGTTTGCAAAATTGTTCACCCGTATTGAGGCTATAAATAGCCAGCTCGTGGGGCAAGGGAAGGGTATCCAAAAAACAATTACTTTCTTCTCTTACTTCTCTACTTATCACCCGTTTCACCTCTTATATGAGTGTAGTCGCTATTCCATCCGCTCTACCACGAGTGCACGTGAGTTAGAGGGATCGCTGTGTTAACCTTGGGGAGCGAACGATCTTCGGTTGCACCACGGTCGTGCTGGAATTTCGCTTTCAGGGCAGTGGTTATACCACGACGCAACATTTGTCACGTTTTTATTTCTTACAATTAGTTCATGATTTTAAGGATTTGAATCTATGTATGTACGTATATATGCATGTACAATCGTGTTAAAAAAGAAGTTTATTTCCTCGAGACGATCAACGCGAGATAGATTGTATTTGCTGAATCAGAACATGTGGGAATTGATGCTTTGTATCCTAGATGATCAATTACAAATGAGAGCAAGATCTTTGGGGCCAATGGAAGACATCAGTTCGTGGAGGAGCCGAGTAATTTGACAGTGTTATATATTTCGTCGACATGTCTGTGGTAATCACATCCTTATATAACTTCCATCATATGTTATTTTCAAGTTTCATTTAACAAAATATAAAAATATATCATTTAAAAGTAATGTTGATACTAAATTTGTTTTAATTTATTATGATTCAAGTGTTTTTACATTTTATATTTCATGCTCTTCAAAAATTCATACAAATGGAACATTTAAAATAACCAAAAAGTTTCGCATCAAGTAAATACTTTTAAAACTACATACAATAAGTGATCAATAAAAAAATTTATGTTGCAATATCGTTACAAACTATTTTTCTTTTAAATACATAGATTAAATGGTCGAATGAAAGAAATTATAGTCTTTTAAATATAACAATGATATATATATATTATGTATTTTACTTAAATCTATATATTTTAAATTTTATACAAAATTAATAGTGATATTCTTTCAAATTTTGAGAAATGTTCAAATAATACAATAATTAATTACTTTAAATTACAATGATTCATTATTTAAAAATAAATAAATAATTATATAAAATAATGAAATTAATATCGTTATTTTTTTAACGTTCGGATACCGCACGAATTTGATTTCTAGTAATTTTTTTAAACAAATAACTAAACGAAAATTGGACCACTATGCCATTAACAAAAAACTATTGTTGTGTAAGCAAGTTGTAAGACCCGTTAAAACGAGGAAGTCGATAGCACCGACTGTGATCATTTTCTCCATCCTAATTTCAGATTTTTGATCGATTTATGGAACAGATTATATTTTTAAAATGAGGCATGATCATGATAGAAATTATAGGATCATAATGGGAAAAAACGAGACGTTACAAGTGGAATTGGATTAAACCCTAAATTTTTCGTATAAGAATTGATGACAAGTATATGAGTTGTATAAGTGACTAGAGATGATCTAGAGAATTGACGTACGACCAAGTGTTGGGGTCGGAGAACGTCAATATTTGGGTTCGGTGTTTAAGCCGAGTGAACAAGCTATCACCACGGTTCACGAGATCTTTTAAAGTGATTGAGCGAATTGGAGTAGTGGCCTATCGATTGGAGCTTTCCTCATCTTTAGAGGGAATACATGATGTGTTTCATGTATCATTGTTGCGTAAGTGTCTATCAGTACCAGAGAAGATACTTGTTGAGCCACCAAAAACTTTGAGGAAAGACTTAACGTATAAAGAACGTCCAATACGCATTATGGATTACCAAATGAAACAATTCAGGCGTAAACAAATTCCGATGATAAAGGTTGTGTGGGAACATCATGGCGTGGAAGGTGCAACATGGAAATTAGAGGAGGATATGATACATGAGTATCCCGAATTGTTTGAAGATGAGTTGTATGGTTCTTCTATTCATTGAATACAGATGTTACTGTAAGAATCAGAGATATAGAATTCGAGGACGAATTCTTTTGTGGGGGAGAATTGAATACAGATGTTACTGTAAGAATCAGAGATATAGAATTCGAGGACGAATTCTTTTGTAGTGGGGGAGAATTGTAAGACCCGTTAAAACGGGGAAGTCGGTAGCACCGACTGTATATATATATATACATATATATTATAATTAAAACATTAGGTTAGAAAAAAAGACGAGTGCAACCGTGCAATTGTAAAAGAGAGAGTGAGAGAGAACCGCCGGGAGGAAGAGAAAGGGATGAAGAGAGAAGAAGAAAAAAAAAAGGAGGAAGAAGAAATTGGAGAAGGATCTTCAATTTTCATCGCGTTCTTTGTGGGTGGATTCTAATCGCGATTTTGGTAAATCTCTAAATAATTCGTTGTGATTATTCACTTAATTCGAATATTTATATTATGGAAATTTATGGAATTGAATGGATCTATAATAAAGAACAATTAGTCGGTGTTGTTGCTAGCAATATTAGCCAGAATCGTCAAATCCTCGGGAAGCTAAGGTGATGATTTTCTCCACCCTAATTTCGGATTTGTGATCGATTTATGGAAGCGATTATATTTTTAAAATGAGGCATGATCACGATAGAATTTATAGGATCATAATATGAAAAAAATGAGACGTTACAAATGGAATTGGATTAAACCCTAAATTTGTCGTATGAGAATTGATGACAAGTATATGAGTTGTATAAATGACTAGAGATGATCTAGAGAATTGACGTACGAGTAAGTGTTGAGGTCGGAGAACGTCGATACTTGGGTTCGGTGTTGAAACTGAGTGAATATCTTGTTAGTGTGTTCGATGGGGTGATTTCACACTCGAACCTTCGGAAGAAGGCGTGTGCGAGCGCGTTGGTGAGAGTTGTCACATGAAAAGTATCAGGTCGATGACGTTAGTATTGCGACACTTGGACCTGGGCCGACGTCATACCGTGCTGGGGTTGTGGTAACCTTGCGAGCGACAAAGCATTGAGTTAGTCAGGTCAGTTGATCTGCTTGCGTCGTACCGTGTTGGGATTGTGGTAACCTTTCGAGCGACAGAGTGTCGAGTTAGTCAGGTCAGTGGATCTGCCGACGTCGTACCGTGTTGGGGTTGTGGTAACCTTTCAAGCGATGGAATGTCGAGTTAGTCAGATTAGTGGATCTGCTAGCGTCGTACCGTGTTGGGGTTGTGGTAATCTTTCGAACGACGGAGCACTGTATTGTACTAATAGCTGGGATACATTGTGACCTTGCGAGATTTTCAGTGTGCTGGGATCCTTTGGACTTTGCGAGCGTATGCCTGAGCCAGAGTCGTGTGGACTCTGTGTGTTATGATCCAGTGTGGTTCTAGTCTTAGATTTTGGATACACAGTCGTGTTGGGTAGAGTTATCTATATATCTTTATTCAGACTTTGGATATATGTTATTTTATGATATTCAGTTCGAGCAGGAGAATACGTGGCACAGGGTACGTACACGTATTGATCTCACTGAGTGCGTATTTCGTACTCACCTTATTTGTGGGTTGTCGTGGATGGACAGGATATGACGAGGAGAAAAGTAATGAGGTTGAACAACAATATGAAGGTTCACAGCGGATTGATGGGAGAAGTGTGCACGAACTCTCGATGAATTTTATTTTGTATTTCATATTTATTTTATTCATTTATCGTGATTATAATATTTATATATTTGTTTTGTTATTTGGTTCGGATATTTTTATTTTGGAATAAATTATATATTTATTTTATAAATACATTGAACGATGATACATGTAATCATCTTTTGAAGATCTAATCCCGAAATAATTTCGAGATGGGATCTTACACAAATAATAGGAATCAAAATGCGACTTGGTAAATTCAAAATTCATGCGATTGAAACAGGAGTAACTCTGAGGGGAGCGTCACCTCACGTGGGCTCACGTGCGGGGATAGGAATGGACCGCTTCGAAGAAACAGCGGTTTGGGTTCTGAATCCCTGATGATGGATCACGTGGTGGGCCCCGGTTTCTAATTTGTCGGCACGCACATGCTCTCACGTGATCATTTTCCCATAAATAGAAATATTTTCACTTTTCTAATATTATTGTTTTTGTTGAAAATTAATTATTAATGTGATATATATCTAATTATATTAAAATATAAAACGTATATATATATACTTATATAAATAATTATAATATATAATATAATTATTATATATTTAATAGTAGTTTAAGTA
>CM071866.1:36362830-36389567 GCA_036759665.1 Gynandropsis gynandra
AAAAACCATGATGAGGGAAAAAGAGTACAGTCATAAAAACTCCTCCTCGATTTGTCAATTCTTTGTTTAATCATAAGCTTCGGAGGTGACGCATTCCGATATTTTGAATGTGTTTTCTCAATGTTGAAGTAGGAAGCGCTTTTGTGAATAAATCGGCTACATTTTCGCATGATCGGATGTATTGAACATCAACCTCTTTCTTCTTCTCGAGCTCTTGTGTATACGTGAAAAATTTTGGAGGTATATGCTTTGTTCTGTCACTTTTGATATATCCTTCCTTTGTTTGAGCAACGCAAGCGGCATTATCTTCATATAATATTGTTGGGTTGATATTAGTTGATAATCCGCACGTCTCTTGTATGTGTCGAGTTAAATCTCTGAGCCACACACATTCTCTACCATCTTCACGAAGTGCTATGACTTCAGCATGATTTGAAGACGTTGCAACTAGTGTTTGTTTCTGTGAACGCCATGATATCGCTGTTCCTCCAATTGTGAAAACATATCCTGTTTGTGATCTAGCTTTATGAGGATCTGATAAGTAACCTGCATCTGCAAAACCGATTAATTCACGTTTGGAATCTCTAGGATAAAATAATCCTAAATCAATCGTTCCTTGTAAATGTCGAAAGATATGTTTAATCCCTGTCCAATGACGACGTGTAGGGGATGAGCTATATCGTGACAAGAGATTAGTAGCAAATGCTATATCAGGACGAGTGCAATTTGCTAGATACAAGAGAGCCCCTATTGCACTCATATATGGTACTTCTGGTCCAAGTATATCTTCATTTTCTTCACAAGGACGAAATGGATCTTTTTCAACATTTAAAGATCTACATACCATTGGAGTGCTTAATAGATTTGTTTATCCATGTTAAAGCGTTTTAATACTCTCTTTGTATAATTCGATTGATGTACAAATATACCAGTCTTTAGATGCTCTATCTGTAAACCAAGACAAAACTTTGTTTGTCCAAGGTCTTTCATTTCAAATTCCGTTTTCAGATAATTCCGAGCATTTTCAATCTCTTTTGAGGTACCAATTATATTCAGATCATCAACGTAAACAGCTATAATCACAAATCCACTTGTTGTTTTCTGAATAAAAACACAAGGACAAATAGGGTTATTCACAAATCCCCTTTTTAATAGATATTCACTTAGACGATTATACCACATACGTCCAGATTGTTTCAATCCATATAAAGATCGTTGCAATTTGATTGCACACATTTCTTTAGGTTTTGAGTTTGATGTTTTCGGCATTCTTAATCCTTCACAGATTTTCATGTATATATCATTATCCAAAGATCCATATAGATATGCCGCAACCACATCCATAAGGTACATATCTAAGTTGTTGGATGCTGTTAAACTCATCAAATATCTAAATGTGATTGCATCCATAACAGGGGAATATGTTTCCTCATAATCAATTCCAGGTCTCTGGGAAAACCCTTGTGCGACAAGTCGTGCCTTATATCTCGTGACCTCATTATTTTCATTTCTTTTTCGTACAAAAACCCATTTGCATCCAACCAGTTTGACACCATTTGGAGTTTGAACGATGGGTCCAAATACTTTTCTTTTATTCAATGAGTCTAATTCTATTTGCATAGCTTCTTTCCATTTGATCCAATCATGTCTCTTTTGACATTCTAACACTGACATTGGTTCTAGATCTTCACTATCATTTTCAATTTCTTTGGATACAGAGAAAGAAAATATTCCATCATTGTCATTTATTTCATCTCTTCTTATAATCTTTTCATCATAGAGATAATTGATGGAAATTTCATTGTTTTCTGTATGTTCATGATTATTTTCATGATTTTCATTTTGAAGATCATCTTCCTCATTTGTTTCTTTTTGAATGTTCTCTATTATTTGAGAATCATCATTATTATCAAACTTCTTTCTCTTTCGAGGATTTTTATCTTTAGAACCAAGTGGCCGTCCGCGCTTTAAGCTTGTTGTGGACTCATTTGAAATTCTTTCACCCGTATGCCCTTTTGGTATTTCTATACGAGCAGGTGCATTTGCAACCGGTATATATGATTTTGTAACCCGAGCTGTATCATTGAACCCATCTGGAAGTCTATTCGCAATATTTTGCAAATGTATTATCTTTTGAACTTCCATATTACATTGTTTTGTAGGAGGATCAAGATATAACAATGATTGTGTTTTCCATGTTAACTCTCGTGAGGCTTGTTTTATTCCTCCTCCTAACGGTGGGAATTCATTCTCATTAAAATGACAATAAGCAAAACGAGCTGTGAATACATCACCCGTTTCTGGTTCAAGATATCTAATGATAGATGGTGAATTATATCCAACATAAATTCCCAATCTGCGTTGTGGGCCCATTTTTGTTCGTTGCGGTGGAGCAATTGGAACATATACAGCACAACCAAATACTCGAAGATGAGATATATTTGGTTCTTGGCCATTTAATAATTGTAATGGAGAATATTTATGATAAGCACTTGGCCTTATTTGAATTAATGCAGCAGCATGTAAAATGGCATGCCCCCAAGCAGAAACGGGAAGTTTCGTTTTCATTAGCAATGGTCGAGCAATAAGTAGGGGACGTTTAATCAATGACTCTGCCATACCATTTTGTGTATGAACATGTGGTACGGGATGTTCAATCTCAATACCAATCGATGCACAATAGTCATTGAATGCTTGAGAAGTGAATTCACCAGCATTATCAAGCCTCACCTTCTTAATAGGATGATCGGGGAATTGAGCTCGTAATTTTGTTATTTGAGCAATAAACCTCGCAAATGCAACATTGCGGGTTGATAATAAACAAACGTGTGACCATCTGCTAGAAGCATCGATCAATACCATAAAGTATCGAAATGGTCCACTTGGTGGATGTATAGGTCCACATATATCCCCATGTAATCGTTCTAAAAACGATGGTGATTCATGTCCAACTTTGACAGATGATGGTCTTATTATTAATTTTCCTTGAGAACAAGCACTACATGCGATTTCATGAGATTGAAATATCTTCTCATGTTTTAATGGATGACCATTGGAATTTTGAATAATTTTTCGCATCATTATTGAACCAGGGTGACCCAATCGATCATGCCAAATCTTAAACATGTCTTCATATCTTGGGTTTAATATGGAATATGTTTCCACCATTCTTATCTTTGTGAAATATAGCCAAGAGGATAAAGCTGGTAAAATTTTCACAATATGTTTCTTTTTAGAAACCATTGCCATGATATAAAGATATTCACGATTTTCATCATTCATAGTCTCAACATGATAGCCATTTTGGCGAATATCTTTGAAACTTAATAAGTTTCTTTGGGATTGTGGAGAGAATAATGCATCTTGTATGATAAATTTTGTCCCTCCGAACATTATAAAATTTGCTTCTCCACATCCCTTAATTATTTTTGCATTTCCAGATATTGTATTGACACTGGATTCATGTATTCTCAACTTGGAGAAATATTTTCTATCTTTCAATATTGTATGTGTCGTAGCACAATCGGCTAGACATATATCTCCATCATTGATGTTTGATCGTGACATATTTTGTATTAATTTGATCCGATAAAGATATAGATGAACCTGAAAACATGA
This sequence comes from Gynandropsis gynandra, assembly GCA_036759665.1. Lineage (NCBI taxonomy): Eukaryota > Viridiplantae > Streptophyta > Magnoliopsida > Brassicales > Cleomaceae > Gynandropsis > Gynandropsis gynandra. The sequence goes on from CM071866.1 coordinate 36,366,449, forward strand.
AGCAAACTTTGCATATAATATATAACAATGTAAACAAAATATTACAACAAAAGATAATCTAATACAACTTTTAAAAGCTAAACAGCGAAAGGAAAAATACATTCCAAAATAACAAGCTAAGTCTTAAAAACGAGATAATGATAACAAAGAAATCCATGTCGAAATCTCATTCTCTTTTCTCATTTTCATTATCAGGTTGATACATAAAGTCTGCAATGTCAAGGTGCATCCCAACCTTGTCGTTATCCAGGAGATCATCGAGATCATCAGAGACAAAATTCGTTTGAACATTTTTGTCTTTATCTGTCAGTGACTTCTGGTATAAATCAACAAAATGTCTTGGTGTTCGACATACTTGGGACCAATGTCCATTCATACCACATCGATGACATATTGTATCTTTTCGCCTTTTAGTCACGTTTTCATTTTCATTCACTCGATAATCTTTCCTTTTAATTTCTCCATGACAAAAATTATTTGGTGGATTACTCCAACCTCTTCCTCTACCGTATCCATTTCCACGACCGCGACCACGTCCACGGCCTCGACCACGACCACATACATATCCACGCCCACGGCCATGCCAGTGGTTATAATTTGATGAAGTCGCATTTGTTTCATAAAATGGTGCAGAACCAGAGGGACGAGCATGATGATTTTTCATTAATAGCTCGTTTTGTTGTTCTGCAACGAGGAGAAGCTGTAACAATTCGCGATAGGTCTTAAAATCCTTCGCGCGATATTGTTGTTGTAAAATTACATTATCAGCATGAAACGTCGATAATGTTTTTTCCAGCTTATCATAATCACTTATTTTTTCTCCACATAATTCCATCCTGGAGATTATTTCAGTGTGGTACTAGTCTTAGACTTTAGATACTCAGTCGGGTTGGGTAGAGTTATCTGTATATCTTTATTCAGACTTTGGATATATGTTATTTTATGATATTCAGTTCGAGTAGGAGAATACGTGGCACAGGGTACGTACACGTATTGATCTCACTGAATGCGTATTTCGTACTCACCTTATTTGTGGGTTGTCGTGGATGGACGGGATAGAACGAGGAGAAAAGTAATGAGGTTGAACATGAATGTGAATGTTCACAGTGGATTGATGGGAGAAGTATGCACGAACTCTCGATGAATTTTATTTTGTATTTCATATTTATTTTATATCGTGATTAGTCATATATATCTAATTATATTAAAATATAAAACATATATATTATATATAATGATATAAATACAATTGTAATATAATATATTTATTATATATTTAATAGTAACTTAAGTATAATATATATAAAGTACGATAAATATATATAAGAATATATGTATATATAAATATATAATATATGGTATAGAATAACTTTATAGTATAATATGTATATATATATTTATTTTATATAAATAAAGGAAGAGAGGAAAGAGAGTGAGTGGAGAGATGAGAGAGAATAGAGAAAATCTTAGAGAAGAAAGAGAAAGTCTTGTAAAAGTAACGAGTGTAATAACTTATTTGTGTGTATCTTTCTTGTACAAGAAAGTCTCTTATATAGAGAAAAATAATCGTCTTGGAATAATAAAATAATGACATTTATATTTTTAATATTTTTACTATTTTCCTCTTAATTGAACGAGTTTTATATTTATATTGCGAGGACTACAGAACTTATGACTTCATTTATAATATGTTTCGATATGTATATACATCTCAATTTATTGATGTTGAGTTAAGATAAATAGGAATCGGCGTTTTGGTTCGACCTAGAATTTGTTGGATTCATTTAATTTAAATATTCGATTTTATATAAGTGATTTTGAATTAGGATTTAATGTTATCCGATTCAATTCGATAGTTTGGATCGAAATAGATTTAAAATATTTATATTTTATAAATGGACTTCACACACACACACATGAGGGCTAACAAATTTTCGAAGAATGACAAAATGATATAGAAAAAGCAAATGAGATGCAAATTACAATTTTCAAGTTTTATTGTTACGGTATTTATTTAAAATACCAACTGAAACGTCTACGTATATATATTTTTTCTTTATATTTTATTCCATTTTAGGTTTGATTAAACAAAATTCGAATACTAAATGCTTTACTAGAAAATGTAACATTTCAGTTCATTTTTTCGGGACTGAAACGCTAAAAAAAAAAGAAAATGGGAAAAAGGGAAGAAGAAATATGAAATATGAGACTCGTTGCCGTTTACATTAAAGTTGGAATTAGAATTTTAAATTATACAGAGCAGTGTGATTTTTTTAACCAAAAATAGTTTTTTTATGTGAAAATATGTTGTTTAAGTAAAACTCGTGCGCCATATCCAATATGCATTTATGTATCTGATTGAGAGATTCTTGTCTCATTTTAATTTCCAACACATATTCGTAATCAAGGGAGTTACTTCAAAAAAATAAGTTGAATTATTTTATATTATAACATATTTTAATGCATTGTAACCGTCACCGTGCCATGTGAAGCAAATATCTCTGCAAGTCCCTTTCATTTACGTACGGAAATATTATAATTTTAGTTTGTAAGATATTATGTTGTCAGGTTAGAACTTGCATTAGGAGCTATTACATAATTTTACAATATTAATTTTTCAAATTAATTTGTTAGACTATTAAATCTAAATTCACGTACATGATATTTGATTTCGATTCGATTTTGGTTTATTTCCACTGACATTAAATTTTTTATTGCCATATACACATTTTAAAATTAAACATATTTTTGAAAGGGAATATTATGTTGGATTGCTCATATAACATGAATCATGAATTTTAATATTTGTTATTGTGTAACCAAAAAAATATATTGATCTAATTTTTGGATCCAAAGAATTTAAAGATTTTTTTAGTTCCTTTCGTTGTATATTATATTGGCTTTTTCTATTTGAAAGTTTCTATATGGTGTAGTTGGATAGAAGATTTTAAGAGTCTTGAAGGTTGGAAGGACAAAAGAGGGTTTTGTAATTGCACTGGTTGTTAATGTTGTTAAGGGCATTTTGGTTTTTAGTTGAAAAAAAACTTTGTTTTGAATAAAAGGAAACAAAGCAACGTTCTCGGAGAGGTGAGTGAGAGGAATAACTCATCTAAATTGTTCATTCTTCTTGTTCGCTGTCTTGGGAGTTTTTATAAGCAACAACATCTGATCAGTGAATTTGTTGGTTCAAAAGAACCGTCGAGATGTACTCGAACTCATATTGAATTGAGGAACTCGTTAAAGTTTGTGTTGAGTTCTACCATTTTATTTTTGTATGTTTTCTCTGACAATCATTTTTAATCAAGAACTTGGATTTTTCGACTTCAAACACAACAATTGGTATCAGAGCTCTCGTTGCAATAAAGGATATTGTCGGTGGATAGAATTCATCGATTCAGCTCAATTGATCCAAGGCTCAATTGAAATCGGTCAGAACTAGGTAGAGTTCTTATTGGGGCAAGGGATTCTTGATGCAATTCAAGTCTCATAATTCATGAAAGGTTGCAAGATGACAACTGTTAAACTTGAAGTTGAAAATTTTGATGGCAAAGGTGATTTCACTTTGCGGAAGGAGAATGTTCTTGCTCAGCTGAAACTTCTTGGATTGTGAGATGTTTTGGAGGATGATCCAAAAATTTTGGAAGAAGACGAGAAGGTTTCTGGTAAGGCGATGAAACTAAAGATTACAAAGACAAAAGAATCTGAAATAAAATGGAGAAAAACTTGAAAACCAATTGAAACAAAGTATGACAAGAGCAGAAAAGTAATGAATCTCATCTTTTTGAGTTTGTCAGATCAAATTCTTCGAAAGGCGCTCAATGAATAGACAACCTTTGGGATTTGGAGAAATTGAGAAAGAATTTTCATTGTTAAGTCCCTTCCACATCGGATATACCTAAAGCAAAAGATATGCAGCTACAAGATAAATGAATCAAAATCCATTAAAGATGAATGTTGATGTGTTTTAAAATTTTTTCAGATTTAGTCAGCCTAAAGATTGAAGCAGTTGACGAAGATCAAGCCATTTATTTTTTAAATTCTCTACCATCACAATATGGACGATTGAGGGACACTCTTAAATACACCGAGTAGTCCATAACCTTATAATAGGTGACAAGAGTAGCCTACTCTAAAGAAATGGAGTTTGCACGAGGTGAAGTCTAGAAGATTCTCTCAGACAAACTTCTTGTTAGGGGAATGTCATAAAAGAGGGAAGGGGGTAATAAAAAGGGAAAAAAATCTTGTTCTCAATCAAAAGGCAAATATGGTTTATGATGTTGGCTCTACAGAAAGGAGGGCTTTTTTAACAAGGACTTTAAGAACCATAGACGACACCTAGAAGAACAAGGACATGGAAAGCGAGAGGTAGCCATAATTACAAAATCTTGCATGGATATAGAAGTCCTTACTGTCTCAAATCAAGATCCAAGACACCTATGGATCTTGGACTCTGGTTGCACATTTCACATGTCACCTAAAAAACAATGGTTTTGGAAATTGAATGATTGTCAAGGAGAGAAGGTGATGATGTGAAATAATGACACATGTGACATAAAAGGCATTGGAAAGATAAGCCTCAAACTCCATGAAGATTTTGTAAAAATTTTGGATCAGGTAGACTTAAAAAGAACTAAATATCTTTAAATTCTTTGGATAATAAAGGATCCATATGCAAGTTGGAGGGTGGAGCTCTTAAGATCTATACAAGGTTAGTGGTTATCATGAAAAGGACACTACAACGAAACTATATTTTCTAAATGGTGCCACTATAAGAGGTATGTTAAATCAAATAATGAAACTTAAAGGAAATAATGAAATCTTATATAAGAGAATAGGACACATGAATAAAATAGGAATGGAATTTCTAGCCAAACATGGGATTCTTGATGAAGATCAAGTGAAAGCCTTTAACTTATGTGAATCATTCATACTGGGAAAGGCTCATAAGTTAAGTTTTAAGGCAGCTAATGTAACACTCCCATCCGAGAACTATCTCGGGACTATGAGTGTCCACCATCACCTCTAATAGGTGGCTACACGTGACGTCGCTTAAACGCATTTATAAAACAAAATATATGATTTATTCCAAAATAAAAAGGGTGTCGACCAAATAGCAAAACAAATACGTAAATATCATAGTCATGATAAATGAATAAAATAAATACGAAATGCAAAATATAACTCATCGAGACCTCGTGCACGCCTCTTCCATCAGTTCGTTGTGAGCTTTCATGTTTCTGCTCAACCTCATTGCTCTTTTTCCTTGCCATACCCTATCCATCCACGATAGCCCACAAATAGGGTGAATACAAAATACGCACTCAGTGAGATCAATACGTGTACGTACTCTATACCACGTGTTCTCTCGCTCGAACTGAATATCATAAAATAACAATAGATCTGAAGTCTAAACTAAAGACATACAACCAACTCTACCCAATCCGACTGAGTATCCCAAGTCTAAGACTAGTACCACACCGGATCATAACACACAGAGTCCACACGACTCTAGCTCGGGCATACGCTCGCAAAGTCCGAAGGACCCCAACACACTGAAGATCTCGAAAGGTCACAAGTACCCCAGCCATCAATACAATACAACGCTCCGTCGCTCGAAAGGTTACTACAACCCCAAAACTATACGACGTTGGCAGATCCACTGATCTGACTAACTCGACGTTTTGCCGCTCAAAAGGTTACCACATCCCCAACACGGTACGACGCCGGCAGATCCACTGACCTCATTAACTTGACGCTCCGTGCTCGCAAGGTTACTACAACCCCAGCATGGTATGACGCCGGCCCAGATCCAAGTGTCGAAATACTAACGTCATTGACCCGATACTCTTCACGTGGCAACTCTCACCGACGCGCTCGCACACTCCTTCCGAAGGTTCGAGTGTGAAATCACTCGATCGAGCACACTAACAAGATATTCACTCGGCTTAAACATCGAATCCAAATATCGACGTTCTCTGACCCCAACCATTGGTCGCACGTCAATTCTCCAGATCATCTCTAGTCACTTATACAACTCATATATTTATCATCGATTCTCATACGATAAAACTAGAGTTTAATCCAATTCACTTATATCGTCTCAATTTTCCCATTATGATCCTATAAATCCTATTGTGATCATGCCTCATTTTAAAAATATAATATATTCCATAAATCGATCACAAATCCGAAATTAGGGTGGAGAAAATCATCACCTTAGCTTCTCGACGATTTGACGATTCTAGCTAATATTGCTAGGAACAACACTGACCAAATTTTCCTATTATAGATCCATTCAATTCCATAAATTTCCATAATATAAATATTCGAATTAAGCGAATGATCACAACAAATTTTTTAAATATTTACCACAATCTCGATTAGAATCCACCCACGAAGAACACGCTGAAAATTCGAAGATCCTTCTCTGATTTCTTCTTCCTCTTTTTTTCCTTCTTCTCTCTTCTTCCTTTTTCTTTTTTCCCTTCTCTTGCCTCTTTCTCTCGGTCTCTCTCTCTCTCTAAAAGGAACCGTGTGGCTTCTTTTTTTTCTTTTAACCTAATATAATATATATATACATGGTAAGTTGGTGTATACATATGTCGGTGTATACACCGACTTAATCCTTTTTTTAAAAAATTTGGGCCTCATAATTCTCCCCCACTACAAAAGAATTCGTCCTTGAATTCTATATCTCTGATTTTTACGGCATCATTTCTATTCAGTGAATAGAAGAACCGTAAACCTAATTTTCAAACAACTCAGGATACTCATGTCTCATATCCTCCTCTAATTCCCATGTTGCTCCTTCCACACCATGATGTTCCCTCACAACCTTTATCATCGGAATTTGATTACGCCTCAACTGTTTCACTTGGTGATCCACAATTCGTATTGGACGTTTTTTATACGTTAAATCTTTCCTCAAGGTTTTTGGTGGCTCTACAAGTATCTTCTCTGATACTGATAGACACTTACGCAACAATGATACAAGAAACACATCATGTATTCCCTCTAAAGATGAGAGAAGCTCCAATCGATAGGTGATAACACTGAAAGTGTATCATTATTAGGATAGGTTTTTATACCATTTTCGCATATTTCTTACATCGAGTCATACTTATCCGATACGGTTTCGAGTTTTACACCCCCGTTTTGTTGGTTTTCAGGTTTTTAGGCGACAAGGCCTAAATGAGCTCAGAATCACTCCTCACCGTAGAGCATGAATTTCCCGTTGTCAAGAGTAGGTTGTAGATCTATGATCTTTAGTCGTTCGTGTATGCAATATCCGGTATCCCGTACACCCGTAGTATTCATCATATCTAGCTTCATCTTTACCCTAGTTTCGTTGTCACCATTAGGATAGTTTTAGGTAGATTAGGACCATATCCCCTCTTATCACTTCTCGTCTTAGTTTAGTTTCATTCTTAGTTTAGCTGTATTAGTCCCTGAGATCGACCCTGGTACTACAAGATCCGTATACTTGCGGTGAAGTGGACTAGGTTAATTATAACTCGCGTTTCCACACGTCAATAGGCCACTACTCCAATTCGCTCAATCACTTTAAACGGTCCCGTGAACCGTGGTGATAGCTTGTTCACTCAACTTCACCTGATCTCCCTCGCCTCGCTTGAATTCCGCAAATACACCATATCTCCAATGTTAAACTCAACATATTTCCTTTTTAGATCAACATAACTCTTCTAACGATCTTGAGACGTCTTCATTTTCATCATAATAATTCTTATCTTTTCCTTGGTCTCTTCGACAATCTCTGCTCCGAAGATAGATCTTTCCCCCACTTTAGTCCAGCACAAGGGTGTACGACATGGTCGCCCGTATCAATCTTCATATGGTGGCATCACAATGCTAGCATGATAGCTATTGTTGAATGTGAATTCAACAAGTGGTAAATGATTCTCCCAACTACCAAGCCACTCCAACGCATATGCTCGTAATAGATCCTCAAGCGTCCTTATAGTTCTCTCAGATTGTCCATTTTTCTGTGGATGATATGCGGTGCTCATGCGCAATTTGGTTCCTAACTCTTTTTAAACGTCTGCCAAAGATGTGTGGTGAATATCCCATCTCGATCTCAAACAATGCTTGATGGAACCCAATGCAACTTCACAATGTGCGCAATATATATATTTTCTAGCTGATTATCATCAAAAGTCTTCTTTATCGGAATGAAATGAGCCGATTTAGTTGGTCAATTCACGACTATCCAAATAGCATCCTTGCCACTTTTCGTCCTTGGAAGACCTGACACGAAATCCATGGTAATATGGTCCCACTTCCATTCGGGAATTCGTAGAGTTTGCAATTTCCCGTTTAGTACTTGTTGCTTCGATTTGATTAATTGACATGTTAGATATTTCGTTATCCATCGAATGATGTCCTTTTTTTTATATCTATCCATCGATAAATTCCAATAAAACTTTTTCAACTCCTAGCTAGATTAGTGAGCTTTGCTCAAAATCTAATATCTAATCCTTACATCCTTCGGCATACATACTCTTTACCACTTATCATTATCAGACCATCTTCCATGACCTTGTACAACTTGTACCTTGGATCCAACTGACTATGTTGAATTTTCTATAATCCATCATCAGGCAGTTGTGTTAATTAAAATTCTACTTGATAAATCTACACAATTAACTGCTTAAAATCTCACACTCTCTAACTCAGATTGCATTGTCTCTTGTCTGAAACCACTTATCTGATTAATCAAATCACTAAACTATTGCAATGATGTATCTCAACGCTTTTTTTTTTCAACGTTCCTACAACGACATTTTTTCCAGATAGTATGCGATGTCTATCTAGTAATCTGCAACAAACTCAATCCACCTTCTTTGATGCAAATTCATAACGTGAATATGTACTTCAAACATTTGTATCTTGAACAAATCTGTACCTTATCGCAATAAGGTATGTCATCCAATTCTCTAACATGAGAACCATATACGTATTTTCCATATCATGAGCCATCTATTACTATTCATGCTTGCACATTGTCTCGATAGCCGAACAACCACATTATTTTCTTGTATAAGCATCCTAACATCATCCTTGATGCATCTATATACATTATGTATATATTAAACTCAAAATATTGATTGTGTCACACTAACACTGAAGACTAGTTTAACTTCTCCTTTATGATCACATATACCTCATCCATCGAAAACTTTTTGAGAGTCTATATTTCGACTCTCTAGAGTATGCACTTGGAACATACTTGCTGGGTCTCCAAAATTAGTAGCTGATTAGCCATCGATGATTTCACGAAACTATGCAGAACACTGGTGTCGAAAATCATATGAGTGGGCAACCTTCCATTTTGATCGATTTGAAAATAAACCGAGCTCTTTTTTCTTAGTCTCGTACATTTCTTGATAGTCTCTCATGGTGTATAGCTTCGATTGCATGACCTTACATTTTGGTGCTTGCTCTTACCTTTTATTTTTCTTGTATATAATTCATTCTCTTACTTGTTAAGCACAACTACGAATTTGATCTTCAAAATTGTCGCATTATAAGCATCCTACTCCTCTGTCTATCCTTTTCATTGTCTCACATGTTCACTTCCACAGTGATAGCGTGAGCACTTTGATTAACTACCATTGAAAATCTGAATCACTCTATACGATCATGTATCCTTCAAACTTGTTGGACGACTTATGTTTCCTTTTTGCATTTGAAAACTTTAAGATGTCATCCTCGATGAGTCTTTTCTCTACTAAGTTAGCTTCTATAGTATCTCGGGCAATGATTCATACCTGATCATTTTAATATTTCACTTGAATTTTTGGATGCATTCCTTAACAACATGTGTTGACCATGCATCATTGTAGGAATGCCAACTCCATCGCTCCACACACCATGTGCGACACATATTTCAGCTCAACAGGCTATTTGAACCTAACCCAAGGAAATCAATGCTCTAGATATTCCTTTGAGTTTCATCTCACAAGAAAATCCCTTCACCCACCAAATATTAGAACACAATATTCATCTAAATCTCTCTAATCAACATCTTGATAACTGAAAGATCCTTCCAAGTCGAAATATTTATTAATCCCCTTATGGAACATATCATACATCTATATTATATCTTAGTACTGAATCGAGTCATGTGATTCACGACATAGAAAGAAGCTGACATCTCCACTTGTCTTTGATTCATCAGAGTAGGCGGTAGTAGTGTCTTCGATAGTGATAATAATATCCTCAAATTCTCTTTTCGGTCATGTTGTCCACCTTCTAGTAGTAACTCTTTCAAGACTTTCCTTACGATATTTTTATACATTCCACTTTCAGAACTTCGTCATAACCAAAGAGACTTTGTACGCTTTATGACAAGAGTCCGCCAATAATTCTCGATACTATCCATAAAACACGGTTAACCATTTAGTCTTCCATGCTTAGAACCCCCAACTTAACACTTCAAGTCATGCATTGTGATGTCCGTGATACAAGGTAAGTCGGTATCACCGACTTACCTATATATATATATATATATATTTATATTACTAATTGTTAGGGTTTAAACACTTAAGGAAAAAAAGAGAGATAGAGGCAGCCGATCAGCCGCGGGAGAGAGAGAGAGACAGAGAGAGAGAGAGAGAGAGAGAGAGAAAAGAAGAAGAAATTGAAGAAAGATCTTCAATTTTCATCGCGTTCTTTGTAGGTGGATTCCAATCGAGATTGTGGTAAATCTCTAGTTGATTTTTTGTGATCATTCGCTTAATTCGAAGATTTATATTATGGAAATTTATGGAATTGAATGGATCTATAATAGGGAAAAATTGATTGTTGTTGTTGCTAGCCATATTAGCTAGAATCGTCGAATCGTCGGGAAGCTAAGGTTATGATTTTCTCCATCCTAATTTTGGATTAGTGATCGATTTATGGAAGACATTATATTTTTAAAACGAGGCATGATCACGGTAGAATTTATAGAATCATAATGGGAAAAATGAGACGTTACAAGTGGAATTGGATTAAAACCCTAAATTTATCGTATGAGAATCGATGATTAGGATATGAGTTATATATGTAACTAGAGATGATCTAGAGAACTGAGGTGCGACCAAGTGTTGGGGTCGGAGAACGTCGATATTTGGGTTCAGTGTTTAAAACAAGTGAATATCTTGTTAGTGTGCTCGATTGGGTGGTTTCACACTCGAACCTTCGAAAAAAGGCGTGCGCGAGCACGTTGGTGAGAGTTGTCACGTGAGGAGTATCGGATTGATGACGTTAGTATTGCGACACTTGGATCTGGGCGGGCGTCGGACCGTGTTGCGGTTGTGGTAACCTTTCGAGCGACGGAGCGCTGTATGGTACTGATAGCTGGGGTATTTTGTGACCTTGCGAGATTTTCAGTGTACTAGGGGTCCTTTGGACTTTGCGAGGGTATGCCCGAGCTAGAGTCGTGTGGACTCTCTGTGTTATGATCCAGTGTGGTACTAGTCTTAGACTTTGGATACTCAGTCGGGTTTGGGTAGAGTTATCTGTATATCTTTAGTTTAGACTTTAGATATATCGTTATTTTATGATATTCAGTTCGAGCGGGAGAATACGTGGTACAGAGTACGTACACGTATTGATCTCACTGAGTGCGTATTTTGTACTCACCCTATTTGTGGACTGTCGTGGATGGACAGAGTATGGCAAGGAAAAAGAGCAAGGAGGTTGAGTAGCAACATGAAAGTTCACAGCGGACTGATGGGAGAGGCATGCACGAGGTCTCGATGAGTTATATTTTGCATTTCGTATTCAGTTATTCATTTTTCGTGACTATGATCTTTACATATTTGTTTTGCTATTTGGTCCGAACCATTCTTATTTTGGAATAAATCATTTATTTTGTTTTATAAATGCATTTGAGCGACGACACGTGTAGCGACCTCTTGGAGGTGATTGTGGACACTCCTAGTCCCGAGGTAGTTCTGGGATGGGGGTGTTAGAAATTGGTATCAGAGCCTGGTTTTCATTTTCGTACTTATCGTTTTCACTGGATTTCAAAGTGTTTTGCGAAATTTTTTAGTAAAGCCACGAGACCGTAGCACACATGTCCTGAAATGTCTAGTGGGTTAGAGCTGTGGAAACTAATAGTAGTTAATTGTGTGTAGGAGACACTACCGAGGAGGATGATTACTAGAGCTCTTGGTCGCGGAATGAGTGGAGGTTCTCGTTCCACTAGCCGTACGCAGTCTCAATCATCTGAATGAAGATCGCAAAGTGGAATAGATAGAGATGTCATGAGAGAAATGTTGAGAGAGCTATTAGCAGAGAGTCGACAACATGATCAAGAGGAGAGTTCGCCGACGCCACAAGTACCGATGCAGGCACCGACACCACCACCTGTACAGCCACCTGCTCCTCCACAAGTATCGTTTCCATAACCACCAATGCCTCCTCCATTGTTTAATCAGAGGCATGCGGAGACGTCGGAGTATTTCTATGTCATGGATCACAATGGGGTACAAAATCTTTTCGTGGCGGTGCGACACCTCCCATGAAGGCGGAGGAGTGGATGTTTCGATTAGAGCGGAACTCTCGATCATCTAGATGTCCATTTGAGTTTAAGATTGATATTGCGCTCCACTATTTGGAGGGAGAAGCGGTGTTTTGGTGGGAAGAGATTCAGATGGAACGTCCTGATCATGTGTTTTCTTGGGATGAGTTCAAACAACTTTTTGAGTTGAAATATATACCACACTCTGCGCGTGAAGAGATGGAGTTGGCATTTCTACAGCTCACACAATGTGATCATACTATTGCTCAGTATTATGAGACCTATTTGGAGTTATCACGATTTGGGGCTAAATCAATAACCTCAGAAGTTCTCAAGGTCAACAAATTTTTGCAAGGACTACGACAAGAAATCAGACACATGATTGAGATAATTAAGCATGGATCATTGTCTGAACTAGTTTATGAATGCTCAGTTGGTAGAGAAGGGACTCATCGAGGAGGGCATCTTGAAGTCTTTGGATGCCAAGGGGAAAGAGGTTGTCCAACAGATTCGAGTGAGATCAGATCAGAAGAAAGCAGTTCAGACACGTCCTATCGTAACAACATCGAGGCACCCATGTCAATGTTGTGGACGTGAACATGTTGGGGCATGCGAAAGATTTTATAGGAGAGTAGGATGCTTCCGATGTGGAAGTTTAGAGCACCAGTTTCGTGAATGCCCCCAACAGGTGAGAGGAACTATGAGGCGAGACAATTCGACGGATGTTTTCGCTGTGGTAGTATGAATCATTTTCTAAAGGATTGTCCGAGACCACCACCACCACCAGCGGGTCTAACGCCACAGGTTAGAACTAGGAAATTTGAAGAGCATGCATCGAAACGTAGGGCTGTACACGAGTATATGCTATGGAAGGTTACGAGAATGAACATGAGAGCCAAGAAAGAGACGTTCAACCTAGGTATATCACATTTTATATTATGTGTGTATGCTTTACATATAATTATTGTCTATGTCGAGGTGAGTTCCGTGAGAGAATTAAGAAGTAGATTCTTTAGAATATTCGTATTATGTAGGATCGATAATTATAGGTGGTCTATCTACTCATGTGTTATTTGACACCGGTGCGACACATAGTTTTGTGAGTCCATCGATGACTAATAAATTAGTTGTTCAACCTGAGGATTTAACAAGTATTGCCCAAGTGCATACTCTTGGAGGTCAGATTCTAGAATCCCAAGATGTTGTCAATGAGGTATACGTGATCATAAAGGAGAAGCTAAACTAGTCTTTAGTGTTAGTTGTAACACAATCGAGATTTTGAGTTTAGTACGTGCATAATGTATATAAATACATAAAGGACGAGGTTAGGATGTTTATACAAGAAAACAATGTGATTGTTCAATTATCGAGACAATACGCAAGCATGAATAGTAATAGATGGCTCATGATTTGGAAAATGCGTATATGGTTCTCGTGCTAGAGAATTGGAGGATACACGTGATAATGATAAGTGGTAAAGCGCATGTGTGCCAAAGGATATAAGGATTAGATTTTAGATTTTAAGTAAAGCTCGCCAATCTAATTAGGATTTGACAAACTGTATTGGAATGCTCGTCATTTTTTTTTCGATTTAAAGATGTAGAAAAGGACATCACTCGATGGATAACGAAATTTCCAACATGTCCATTAATCAAATCGGAGCAACAAGTATCAAGCGGGAAATTACAAAGTCTACCAATCCCCGAATGGAAGTGGGATCATATTGCCATGGATTTCGTGATGGGTCTTCCAAGGACGCAAAGTGGTAAGGATGCTATTTGGGTGGTTGTGGATCGACTAACTAAATCGACTCATTTCATTCTGATAAAGAAGACTTATGATGTGAATCAGCTAGCAAGGATATACATTGCACAAATTGTGAAGTTGCATGGGGTTCCATCGAGCATCGTGTCAGATCGAGATGAGAGATTCACCTCACGTCTTTGGCAGGCATTTCAAAAAGACTTAGGAACCAAATTGCGCATGAGCACCGCATATCATCCACAGACAGACGAACAATCTGAGAGAACTATAAGGACGCTTGAGGATCTATTACGATCATGTGCGTTGGAGTGGCCTGGTAGTTGGGAGAATCATTTACCACTCGTTGAGTTTGCATACAAAAATAGCTATCATGCTAGCATTGGGATGGCACCATACGAAGCTTATACGGGCGACCATGTTGTACACCCTTGTGCTGGACTGAAGTGGGGGAGAGATCTATCTTCGGAGCAGAGATTGTCGAAGAGACCATGGAAAAGATAAGCATTGTTAAGATGAAAATGAAGACGGCTCAAGATTATCAGAAGAGTTATGCTGATCTAAAAAGGAAAGGAGTTTAACATTGGAGATATGGTGTATTTGCGAATTCAAGCGAGGCGAGGGAAATCAGGTGGGAGCCGAGTGAACAAGCTATCACCACGGTTCACATGACCTTTTAAAGTGATTGAGGGAATCAGGGTAGCCTATCGATTTGAGTTGTATGGTTCTTTTATTCACTGAATACAAATGCTACCGTAAGCATCAGAGATATAGAATTCGAGGACGAATTCCTTTGTTGTGGAGGAGAATTGTATTGTTCGTGATACAAGCTAAGTCGGTATCACCGACTTACCTATATATATATATATTATTAATTGTTAGGGTTTAAACACTTAAGAAAAAAAAAAGAGATAGAGGCAGCCGATCAACCGCGAGAGAGAGAGAGAGAGAGCGAGGGAGAGAGAGAGAGCGAGAGAGATAAAACAAGAAGAAATTGAAGAAAGATCTTCAATTTTCATCGCGTTCTTGTGGGTGGATTCCAATCGAGATTGTGGTAAATCTATAGTTGATTTTTTGTGATCATTCGCTTAATTCGAAGATTTATATTATGGAAATTTATGGAATTGAATGGATCTATAATAGGGAAAAATTGATCATTGTTGTTGCTAGCCATATTAGCTAGAATCGTCGAATCGTCGGGAAGCTAAGGTGATGATTTTATCCACCCTAATTTTGGATTAGTGATCGATTTATGGAAGAGATTATATTTTTAAAACGAGGCATGCTCACGATAGAATTTATAGAATCATAATGGGAAAAATGAGACGTTACAAGTGGAATTGGATTAAAACCCTAAATTTATCATATGAGAATCGATGATAAGTATATGAGTTGTATAAGTGACGAGAGATGATCTAGAGAATTGACATGCGACCAAGTGTTGGGGACGGAGAACGTCGATATTTGGGTTCGGTGTTTAAACCGAGTGAATATCTTGTTAGTGTGCTCGATCGGATGGTTTCACACTCGAACGTTCGGAAAAAGGCGTGTGCGAGCGCGTTGGTGAGAGTTGTCACGTGAGGAATATCGGGTCGATGACGTTAGTATTGCGACACTTGGATTTGGGCCGGCGTCGTACCATGTTGGGGTTGTGGTAACCTTTCGGGCGACGGAGCGCTGTATGGTACTGATAGCTGGGGTACGTTATGACCTTGCAAGATTTTCAGTGTATTGTACTGATAGCTGGGGTACGTTCTGACCTTGCGAGATTTTCAGTGTATTGTACTGATAGCTGGGGTACTTTGACCTTGCGAGATTTTCAGTGTATTGTACTGATAGTTAGGGTACTTTGTGACCTTACGAGATTTTCAGTGTGCTAGGGGTCCTTTCGACTTTGCGAGAGTATACCCGAGCTAGAGTCGTGTGGACTCTTTGTGTTATGATCCAGTGTGGTACTAGTCTTACACTTTGGATACTCAGTCGGGTTTGGGTAGAGTTATTTGTATATCTTTAGTTTAGACTTTAGATATATCGTTATTTTATGATATTCAGTTCGAGCGGGAGAATACGTGGTACAGAGTACGTACACGTATTGATCTCACTGAGTGCGTATTTCGTACTCACCCTATTGGTGGGCTGTCGTGGATGGACAAAGTGTGGCAAGGAAAAAGAGCAACGAGGTTGAGTAGCAACATGAAAGTTCAGAGCGGACTGATGGGAGAGGCGTACACGAGGTCTCGATGAGTTTTATTTTGCATTTCGTATTCATTTATTCATTTTCGTGACTATGATCTTTACATATTTGTTTTACTATTTGTTCCGAACCATTCTTATTTTGGAATAAATCATTTATTTTGTTTTATAAATGCATTTGAGCGACGACACGTGTAGCCACCTTTTGGAGGTGATGGTGGACACTCCTAGTCCCGAGGTAGTTCCGGGATGGGGGTGTCACAATGCATACTAAGGTCTCGTGACTTTATTAAAACATTTCACAAAAACACTTTGAAATCAGGTGAAACGATAAATACGAAAAATGACAACCGGGCTCTGATACCAATTTGTAAAACCCCCATCCCGAAACTACCTCGGGACTAGGAGTGTCCACCATCACCTCCAAGAGGTGGCTATACGTGTCGTCGCTCAAACGCATTTTCAAAACAAAATATATGATTTATTCCAAAATAAGAATGATCCAGACCAAATAGCAAAACAAATACGTAAATATCGTAGTCACGATAAATGAATAAAATAAATACGAAATGCAAAATATAACTCATCGAGACCTCGTGCACGCCTCTTCCATCAGTCCGCTGTGAGCTTTTTAAATTTAATAAGAAATTTAAAATTATGTTATGGTCAAATAAAAATTACTAAGTGAAAATAACTATCAATTAAAAATTAGAAAATTTTAGGATTTTAAATAAAGATATATCACTGTTCTGTTCGTTCTAGATTTTTTAAAGAACCTTCTATTTGTTTAAAATTTGGTTACATATTTGAATTTATAACTAACAAATTTTGGATTCAAGATATAAAGACAATAAAGTTCATCGAAAAAGGCACCAAGCTTTATGTTTAAGAGAATTATAATCTTATATCTCCAATTCTTTTTTTGTTTGGATGTTTGCTTCGTGCAATTGTTTATCTAATGATAATGACTCTAAAATTCAGACATATTCATATTAAACCTTTAAAAATTCTTATGCCGCATATAAATGTTGAACAAGAAACATGTGAAATCTGCATCCTAGAAAAATATTATAGAACTAGATTTCTCGAATCAACCACTAAGTATGAAAATTGTTTTAAACTAGTACATTCATATGCATGGACAAAATGTAACACCTTCATCCCGAAACTATCTCGGGACTAGGAGTATCCACCATCACCTCCAAGAGGTGGCTATACGTGTCGTCGCTCAAACGCATTTTCAAAACAAAATATATGATTTATTCCAAAATAAGAATGATCCAGACCAAATAGCAAAACAAATACGTAAATATCGTAGTCACGATAAATGAATAAAATAAATACGAAATGCAAAATATAACTCATCGAGACCTCGTGCACGCCTCTTCCATCAGTCCGCTGTGAGCTTTCATGTTGCTGCTCAACCTCATTGCTCTTTTTCCTTGCCATACCCTGTCCATCCACGACAGCCACAAATAGGATGCATACAAAATATACACTCAGTGAGATCAATATGCGTACGTACTCTGTGCCACGTATTCTCCCGCTCGAACTGAATATCACAAAATAACGATATATCCAAAGTCTAAACTAAAGACATACAGCCAAATCTACCCAACCCGACTGAGTATCCCAAGTCTAAGACTAGTACCACATCGGATCATAACAGACAGAGTCCACACGACTCTAGCTCGGGCATACGCTCGCAAAGTCCGAAGGACCCCAGCACATTGAAGATCTAAAAAGGTCACAAGTACCCCAACCATCAGTACAATACAGCGCTCCATCGGTTGAAAGGTTACCACAACACCAACACGGTACGACGTTGGCAGATCCACTGATTTGAGTAGTTCGACGCTCTATCGCTCGAAAGGTTACCACAACCCCAACACGGTACGACGCCGGCGGATCCACTGACCTGACTAACTCGACGCTCTGTGCTCGCAAGGTTACCACAACCCCAGCACGGTATGACGTCGGCTCAGATCCAAGTGTCGCAATACTAACTTCATTGACCCGATACTCCTTATGTGACAACTCTCACCGACGCGCTCACACACGCCTTGTTCCGAAGGTT
Organism: Gynandropsis gynandra; assembly: GCA_036759665.1. NCBI lineage: Eukaryota > Viridiplantae > Streptophyta > Magnoliopsida > Brassicales > Cleomaceae > Gynandropsis > Gynandropsis gynandra. The sequence goes on from CM071866.1 coordinate 36,385,009, forward strand.
CGAGTGTGAAATCACTCGATCTAGCACACTAACAAGATATTCAATCGGTTTAAACACCGAACCCAAATATCGACGTTCTCTGACCCCAAAAATTGGTCGTATGTCAATTCTCCAGATCATCTCTGGTCACTTATACAACTCATTTATTAATCATCAATTATCATACGATAAAACTAGAGTTTAATCCAATTCACTTATATCGTCTCAATTTTCCTATTATGATCCTATAAATCATATTGTGATCATGCCTCGTTTGAAAAAAATAATATCTTCCATAAATCGATTATAAATCCGAAATTAGGGTGGAGAAAATCATCACCTTAGCTTCTTGACGAGTTGACGATTCTTGCTAATATTGCTAGCAACAACACTGACCAATTTTTTCCTATTATATATCCATTTAATTCCATAAATTTCCATAATATAAATCTTCGAATTAAGCAAATGATCACAAAAAATTGTTTAGAGATTTATCACAATCTCGATTAGAATCCATCCACGAAGAACGCGATGAAAATTCGAAGATCCTTCTCTGATTTCTTCTTCCTCTTTTTTTCCTTCTTCTCTTTTCTTCCTTTTTCTTTTTTTTTCCTTCTCTCCCCTCTTTCTCTCGGTCTCTCTCTCTCTAAAAGGAACCGTGTGGCTTGTTTTTTTCTTTTAACCTAATATAATATATATATATATATATGGTAAGTCGATGTATACATATGTCGGTGTATACACCGACTTAATCCTTTTTTTTTAAAAAAATTGGGCCTCACAGCTAAGCACACTATAAAGAAAGTTCTTGCATATGTTCACTCAGATGTGTGTGGTTCAGTTTCAATTGAGTCAAGATGCAAGTATTTTCTATCCATGAGGACGATTACTCTCAGAAGTTTTGGATTAGCTTCCTGAAATAAAGGATGAGGCTTCAACAAGGTCAAATAATGGAATATTTAAGTAAAGAATTAATCAGGAAAGAAAATAATGTATTTGAGGACTAATAATGGACTTGAATTCTGCAATGAGAAGTATGATAAACTCTATAAAGAATGTGGGATTACCAGGCACAAAACATGCACATATACATCCACACAAATTAACTCGCTATTCACCCAGGTACTCAGTCATAATCCTGATGTAGGAGAGATGGCCGAGTGTTTGCAAAACATATGAATCGAATTATTATGGAATATAACGGATGTATTCTAAGTAATTCAGGTTTGGGACAAGGTTTTTTGGCAGTAGCAGCTTCAACTTTTATTTGATTAACAAATCTCCATCTTTTGCTCTTGAACATGATGATTCAGAAAAACTTTAAACATGTAAAACTCTGGAATATCATCATCTAAGAAGGTTTGGAGCAACAACCTATGTATATAATGATAAAAGGAAATTAAAGCCAAGGGGAAAAAAGACTCTTCTTGGGTATCCATAAGGATCAAGAAATATAGAGCGTGGTTGTTGAAAGAAGACAAGTATGTTATCAGTCGTGATGCCTACAACAAGGATCTGGAAGACATAAAAAATGCAAGAACCAAAAAAGGCATCACAACAAAGTGTGATTCCCGTTAAGTTTAGAATGTAAGATTTTTTCAGAACTCAAGGTATATTAGAACAAGGTGGAGTTTAACATAGATCAACCAGACCATCAGTAAGAAGAAATTGAAAGTACAGAGATAACTCTTTAATTGAAGATTCTCAGATTGACCAATATTTAAAAAGTATCATCTGGCAAAGGACATGAAAAAGAGTGAAGTTGTTCCACCTGCAAGGTATTGAGAAGCTGAAATTGTAGTTTTTTTCCTTGAATGTATTAGAAATCTTTGTATAGATGAACCAAGAACCATACAAGAATCTATGAAAAGCAAGGAATGAAATTGTTGGAAAGCAACAATAGAGGAAGAAATGAGATCACTAAAGAAGAACCAAACCTGTATACTTGTTGATGGACCACATAAAAGAAAGGTTGTTGGCAAAAAGTGGATCTTACAAAATAAGGAAGTGATACCATGGACTGAACAACCAAAGTTCAAAGCAAGATTGGTAGTAAAGGGTTACTAAGGCATCGATTATCAAGAAGTGTTTATACCTGTGGTAAAACATGTATCAATACGTCTATTAATGTCTATGGTGGTATTTCTCTAGAACTTGAACAACTTGACGTTAAAACAAACTTTTTTGGAAAGTTGGAAGAATACATTCTCATGTCATTACCAGAGAGATTCATTGCAGAAGGCGAGGAACAACAAGTTTGTTTACTAAATAAATCTTTGTATGTGTTAAAATAATCGCCTAGACAATGGAACATGAGGTTTGATGAGTTTATGATTCAACAGTGATATGTCAGAAGCATATATGAATCTTGTTTATACTTTCAACATCTTAAGAATGATATATACATCTACTTACTCCTTTATGTATATGACATGTTCATTGCATCAAAGGACAAGCATGAGATTCAAAAGCTCAAAAGGTTACTGAAAGGTGAACTTGAGATGAAAGATTTGGGTTATATAAGGAATATTATAGGCATAGAAATTTTTAGAAACAAATATAAGAACATTAGGACTGTCTCAAAAACAATACTAGAACAAGGTAGTAAATTGTTTTGGAATTGCAGATGCTAAGGTTGTACGTACACCTAATGGATCTCATTTCAAATTTTCAACGAAAGAAAACCCTAATGATCTGTTAGATGTGGATTCAACTCCATATGCCGATGCATTAGGCAGCCTTTTGTATGGTATGATAGGGACTAGATGTGACATTGCATATTTTGTGGATTCATTAGTAGGTACACGAGAAAACCAGGAAAACCACACCAGGATGTTGTAAAATGGATCTTTAGGTATATGCGAGGATAAGTTCAAAGGGTATATGCTACACTAGAGAAAAAGATTTCGAGATACTGATTTTACCTCAGATTTGGATCGAATGAGATCATTCACATGATACGTATTCACTTTTGGAGGTAACACTATAAGTTGGAAATCTGGTTTACAACATGTGGCTGCTCTGTCTAATACAAAAGCGGAGTACATGGCCCTTACACAGGCAATCAAGGAAGTGATGCGGTTGAAGGGAATTCTCAGCGAGTTGGGGAAAAAAGCAAGACTCAGTTTGCATCTTTTATAACTTGCAAAGCGCATTGTGTTTAGCCAAGAACACCATGTATTATAAGAGGACTAAGCATATAGATGTTCGTCTTCATTTTATATGTTACATCATCTCTCAAAGAGATTGTAGAGTGATGAAGATCTTAACTCATGAAAACCCAGCTGACATCTTCATAAAGACTCTACGTATGAACAAGTCTTGATATGCTTTAAGCTTGCTCAAGGTTATAGAAGTGTAAGATTGATGTTGTTTTTGCACTGAAACCAGTTTATTCTCTGTAATAGCAGAGCCAAGGTGGATATTTGTTGTATATTGGCTCTTCTATTTGAAAGCTTTCGTATGATGTAGAAGGATGGAAGACTCTAAGACGTTCATAAGGTCGGAAGGGCAAAAATAGGTTTCGTAATTGTACTGGTTGTTAATGTCGTTAATGGTATTTTGGTCTTTAGTCGAAGAGCAACTCTTTTTCTTATTTAAGGAAACAGAGCAATGTTGTAGGAGAGGTGAATGAGAAAAGTATCTCATATGTGTTGTTCATTTTTCTTGTGAATTTGTTGGTTCAAGAGAACTGTCGAGATGTACTTGAACTCACGTTGAAACGAAAAATTTGTTAAATCTTGTGTTAAGTTGTATCATTTTAGTTTTCTATGTATTTTTTCCGGCAATCATTTGTTAATAAAAAACTTAGATTTTTCAACTCTAAGCACACCATATTTGACATAAAAATTTAAATTTTATAATCTCTTCTACATAATTATAGAATAAGAGTTATTATTCAATTTAATTTAAATTAAATAATATTTAATTTTATTTTGATTTATTGTATTTCGATATCAATGTAATGAAAGTATTTTACCAATTATGTAATATTTCAATAGTTATGGGTTTAAGTCGTAATTATTAAAGAGTTAATAATTATAAATAAACGCATTACGATGTTTCGTAAACTCACTATTCTAAGACCTAAAACCCTAGCCGCCAGAAAAGAAAAGAACGAAGAACGAAAAACAGTTTTCGTTCTTCCAATTTCCACATCAAAGCAATCCCGATCTCGGTGTGGATACGCGTAGAGGGTTTGTACCATCAAGCCTCACATCCGATCATCGATTTCACAGAAACTGTTTCTAAGTTTGTTCATCGTTGAAATCTGTAAAACTTATCGTAAACATGACTAGATCGTTATGCGGGTTGATTAAAACACATTTCCGCGTAATAAAATCAACCCTACAGTGGTATCAGAGCGTATGGCTGCATGTTTAGGATTAGTTTTTTCGAATTTTTAATGAACATCGGATCGAAAAATGTGAAAATCGCGCACCAGAAATTCACGCGACGCGTGAAAGAGAAACCCGAAGGCGGCGGCCGGAACCCTAGCCACCCTTGCGAGCGTCGCCGGTGTTGGAGGAGGGACGGCGCGCAGCCAGTGAAGAATGGAAAACTCACAAAAACATCAAGCT
>CM071866.1:36389929-36403924 GCA_036759665.1 Gynandropsis gynandra
AAAAAAAAATTTAAGATAACATTAAATGAATTTTAATTTTAAAATATTAATAATTGAGTTATTAAACGATAAATTGTTTATCGTTAAGTTTTTTCCTTCACCGTCAACTTTTGAATAAATTCTCGTTTACATGGTACGACCTGACTACCAGGAGGCATGTAGTTCGAGAATTCGATTCATACGTCTATGACATTAGATGTCTAGTGGGAGGAATCAATTAGTTTCTGTAAACGCCTGGATTATCCGGGGACATAAACTTAATTGATATGCGACAATGAGCTGAAGGATAAAACTCGTCTATATCGATAGGAACGACTTGACTACCAGGTGACTATATGATATAGAGTTATATTAAAATTAAGAATTTTAATTAATAATTGAGGTCTAAAACGATAAATTGTGTATCGTTAGGCTTTTCCTTCATCGTAGATGTTTTGAATAGGTTCTTGTTTACATGGTACGGCCTGACTACCAGGAGGCATGTAGTTCAATAATTCGATTCATACATCTACGACATCAGATGTCTAGTGGGAGGGAACAATTAGTTTTTTGTATACGCCTGGACTATCCGGGGGACATAAACTTAATTGTTATCTGACCATGAGCCTTCGATTCATACATCTACGACATCAGATGTCTAGTGGGAGGGATCAATTAGTTTTTGTAAGCGCCTGGACTACCCGGGGGACATAAACTTAATTGATATCTAACCATGAGCTGAAGGATGAACTCAACTATATCAATAGGAACGACCTGACTACCAGGTGACTATGTGATATAGAGCCAAATTAAAACCAACCTGTTTAATATGCTTAAGAAACGACCTGACTACCAGGGGGCTTATGCATGATTAGTTCAGGAAATATTACTGAAAGAAATACGATTTCTGAATACTATTGTAGTATTAGTCAGTAAAATAATCATTTAGATGAAAGTCCATATCTATTTGATTAAATAAGTGTTCTAATAAATGCTGCAATTTTTCCTTACAGATTTCCCGAAAATGTCTTCACTTTCCCTATGTGCCATTCTTGATGTCCAAGCTTGTTGGGGAAAATTTCGATGATTGGTACCGCAACCTTAAGATCGTCCTCAAGCAGGAGAAGATACTCGATTCGATCGAGAATCCTATCAAGGAACCTGCTGATAACGATGTGGATGGCATGATTGCTTGGGCAGAGCAAAGGGATCGCCTTGACACTGCCAAGTGTATCATCCTAGCCTCAATGAGTTCAGAACTCCAGCGCGAGCATGAGGATATGGAGCCTGCTGCTATCATTGAGCATCTTAAGAAGATGTATGGTGCGCAGAGCCGAACGGCAAGATATCAGTTGTCGAAGGCATTATTCAAGTCAAGATTGTCTGTGAACTCTCCGGTGGGGCCCCATGTTCGTAAGATGATCAGTCTTATTGAACAGCTTGTGAAGTTGGGGTGCACACTAGGCAAAGAGTTATCTCAAGATCTGATCTTGCAGTCATTGCCTGAGACGTTCTCTCCGTTCATTGTTAACTTTAACATGAACAAGATGGACATGGATCTGCATGAGATGCTGAACCAACTGATTGACTATGAGAGTCAGTCAGTGTCTGAGACGTCTAAGGGACATAGTGCCGTGATGATGGTCGGCTCTTCTTTCAAGAAGGGCAAGGGCAACAAAAAGCCCAAGAAGAAGCTCCTTGGGCCCAAGGGTGGTGTGACCATACCCAAGGCAAAAAGTGGCAAATCTGACCAAGCTGAGTGCGAGTGCTTCTTCTGTAAGAAGAAGGGGCATTGGAAGAGGAACCGCAAAGAATACCTGCAGTCTCTGAAGGGCAAGAAGCCGATTCTCATGCTCATGGAAAATGTTTTCATGATTTCCTTAACTACTATTGATTCGTCTTGATGGGTATTGGATACCGGTAGCAGTTTTAACATCTGCAATATGTTGCAGGGGCTGAGGATCAGTAGGAGGTTCAGGAAGGGAGAGTTCAGTCTGAAGGTTGGAAATGGCGCAAGTGTTGCTGCTTTAGCCGTAGGATCAATTTCCCTTGTAATGCCTACGGGCAAGACCTTATTGTTAGACGACTGTTATTATGTTCCTAAATTTGTTTCGAACATAATTTCTATTTCTATGCTTGATAGACGTGGATTTCGAATAGTTTTTAGTAATAACATTTGCTCTATTTATCATGGTGATGAATTTTGTGTGAATGGTTATTTGCAACAAGGGTTGTATATCTTACATGATGTTAATGTATAACAAATTAACATGCATGTTTAGGGCCTTAAGAGAAAAGTAGATGATCGTCAACGACAGACGTATCTTTGGCACTGTAGACTTGGTCATATCGGTGAGAAGAGGATAAACAGGTTGCATAAAGATGGTCTTTTAGGCCATTTCGATTATGAATCTTATGCAACTTGTGTGTCCTGTCTCACTGGTAAGATGACCAAATCTCCGTGTAGTGGAACCGGAGAGAGAGCTACAGAACTCCTAGGACTGATACATACTGATGTATGTGGACCTATGAGGGTTCAAGCCAGTGGTGGATATTCGTACTTCATCACATTCACTGATGATATGTCGAGATATGGATTTGTGTTCTTGATGAAACACAAATCCGAATCTTTTGAAATGTTCAAGAGATTCCGCAGTGAAATTCAGAAACAAACCGCAAAGAGTATCAAGGTGTTGAGATCTGACCAGTGCGGTGAATATCTTAGTCATGAATTTGTCGATTATCTAAGGCAAAATGGGATTTTGTCTCAGTGGAATTCTCCCAGAACACCACAACATAATGGTGTATCCAAACGGAGAAATCGAACCTTATTAGATATGGTGAGATCCATGATGGGGTTCACTGATCTTCCAATGAACTTATGGGGCTATGCTTTAGAAACAGCTGCCTATCTGCTAAACAAAGTTCCCACCAAAGCAGTCTCGAAGACACCATATGAGACATGGAAAGGACGTAAGCCAAACCTGAGACACATCAAGGTTTGGGGGTGTCCGGCCTTCGTTAAGAGACTTCAGCCAGACAAGCTTAATGCTAGGTCTGACAGCTTGATGCTAGGTTTGACAGATGTAGGTTCATAGGTTATCCCAAGGAAACTATGGGATATTATTTCTACCACCCGTCTGAACACAAAGTGTTTGTGGCCAGAACGGCAACCTTTCTTAAAAGGGAATTCCTTGATGAAGGAATTCATGGTGGGGAAGTAGTTCTTGACGAGATTCAAGAATCCGATGAGCCAACACAAGCTCATGGACATGAGATGTCAAATGAGCATTCTTGGCTGAGTGATATAGTGTTAGGCTCCGACGCTTCATCTTCAAATGTTGAAGTGACAGTGCCCGTTCAGGAAAAAGTTCAGGAACCGGTTCAAGAACCTGTTCAGGAACAAGCCCAACAAGATATCCCAGCGCAAGTTGAACCTACTACACATGCTTCCTTGAGAAGGTCAACATGTTCTCGACGTGCACCTGACAAACATAATCTGATGGTGCAAGAGGATGTGGTCGGTCATAGAGATGACGACCCTTTGACTTTCCAAGAGGCTATACAAGGCCCTGATTCTGAAAAATGGTGGAAAGCCATGGAATCCGAGATGGAATCTATGAAGATCAACAAAGTATGGACTTTGGTTGATTCTTCACAGGCTTCCAGACAGATAGGTTGTAAATGGGTTTACAAAAGGAAGATTGGAGCGGACGGACAGGTAGAGACCTATAAAGCTCGTCTAGTTGCCAAGGGGTATAGTCAACGAGAAGGGATTGACTATGAAGAAACGTTCTCCCCTATGGCAATGCTCAAATCTATGCGGATTCTGCTTGCGATAGCGGCATTCCATGACTATGAGATTTGGCAGATGGACGTGAAAACAGCTTTCCTTAACGGAGAGCTCCAGGAAGAAGTCTTCATGACTCAACCTGAGGGTTTCACGTCGCCAACTCAAAGTCATATGGTATGCAAGCCTCAGAGGTCCATTTATGGACTCAAGCAAGCTTCTCGAACCTGGAACATTCGCTTTAACAAGGCAGTTGAAGAGTTCAACTTTGTTAGATGCGAAGAAGAGCCTTGTGTGTACAAGAAGTTTAGTGGGAGCGCGGTTGTCTTCCTTGTGCTTTATGTGGATGACATATTGCTCATAGGGAATGACATTCCGGCGTTGCAAGAGACAAAGTTCTGGTTATCCGAACAATTCTCCATGAAAGATCTGGGAGAAGCAACCTATATTCTGGGAATAAAGATCTATAGAGATAGATCAAGGAGGTTGCTTGGACTATCGTAGTCCCAGTACATTGATACCATCATGAAGAGGTATAACATGGAAAATTCCAAGAGAGGCTATCTACCGATAGGCACTGGAATTACTCTCTCCAAAGAGGATTGTCCTCAGACACAAGAAGAGAGAGAACGCATGAGTAGGATCCCATATGCTAGCGCAGTGGGAGCCATCATGTATTCCATGACATGTACGAGGCCTGATGTAGCCTTCGCGCTAAGTGTAGCGAGTCGGTATCAGGCAGATCCCGGTGAGGAACATTGGAAATTGGTGAAAACCATTCTCAAGTACTTGAGAAGGACTAGAGACCAATTCCTCGTTTATGGAGATTCTAACTTAGAGTTAGAAGGGTTCACGGATGCCAGCTTTATGTCTGATAAGGACGATAGCAGATCGACATCGGGGTATGTCTTTTGTCTTAATGGGGGTGCAGTGTGTTGGAAAAGTTCCAAGCAAGCTACTGTAGCTGATTCGGTTACTGAAGCAGAATACATAGCGACTTGTGAAGCTGCTAAGGAAGCGGTCTGGATGAGAAAGTTCATAACTGAACTTGGTGTGGTGCCTTCGATAAAGGAACATGTTCCTTTATTATGTGATAATACCGGGGCAATAGCCCAGGCGAAGGAACCAAGATCTCATAAAAGATCAAAGCATGTTCTGCGGAAGTACCATCTGATAAGGGAAATCGTTGAGCGTGGGAACGTTCAAATCCAGAAGGTAGAAGGAAAAGAGAATGCAGCAGATCCACTCACAAAGGCGCTTGGTTCAAATGAGTTTGACAAGCACAAGTTGAAGATTGGATTGAAAGACATGGCATGTTGGAATTAGTTCAAAGAATAGTGCAACTGTTGTATCTATTTAAGGACTATTTTATGTTATATATTTTTTGAACACTTGTGAATAAAAAAATGGCATTCTTTTATCATTTTGATGATATTTTCATAATATATATGTGTATATATTTTCATAGCTAGTATGATAGAGTCCATGATTAAGTATAGAAACTTGTCATCATGATAGAGATCATGATAAAGAGAGTCAAGTTTTGATAAAACTTAATATAAATCGTTCTTGATCATAGGATAACTAATTGGACGTTAGTAATCCGGATAGATCAACATGGATGTGATGGTTTCTATTTGATAGAAATTAGTAGATCTCTCTTACTAAATCACATGTATGGATGATGCACATAAAGATGTGATCATTGAACTGACCCTAAGGGAGAATTCCTAATGGTTACATAACCATTGAATTGTCAATAGAAATTTCTCTGGAAGGATTGTAATATTATAATTTCCTTAGACCTGAGATCAACATGGTAACTGGTAAGTTATCTACCATTCTTTGATTCTGGACACCTTATGTCTTGGGATATAAGTTGAAAGGATATTGGGAATGATTAGATGCTTGTGTAGTTAGTAATTGATCAAGATGGAATCCGTCAACTCTAGGTAAAGAGTTTGAGCTCTATGTTGTCAGCAACATAATGACTGAAAAGACCTTGGCCAGGGCATTTGAATGAGAGAAAAAAGGAGTTTCTTGCGATCATTCACCAGTAAGTTATGTTAGGCATGAAACATAGTTGATAATCTATTAGGACTTGACAGCTAGACCATGTCCTAGGATTATCCGGAGCTGTAAAGACAGAAGGAAATAATAATATTGTCCTTCTACCATGGTTCTACAGAGTAAGGATGTTAGTTCACACTATCTGGTCGTTGAGGAGTGTTGCTAGACGCCAACCTCGATTAGTGAATTAGTGAGACTAATTGATTACCAGTTTAGTGATGAACCTACGAGGTCACACGCATACGAGTGTCTCGGTATCTGCTTATGATTGTTAGACAATCAGTGTGGGATACAGTTATATTCATCCGCTAGCACCCAAGAATATAAATGTATTTGATTTTCTTTTGGGTTAGTACATAAGATGTATAGGAAAATATGTGTATGGAGATACATGTATTTCGACTATTTGAGATATTACGTAAAGACAAGTGGGAGATTGAAAGTATTTTGTCAATTATGTAATATTTCAATAGTTATGGGTTTAATTCGTAATTATTAAAGAGTTAATAATTATAAATAAACGCATTACGAGGTTTCGTAAACACATTATTCTAAGACCTAAAACCCTAGCCGCCAGAAAAGAAAACAACGAAGAACGAAAAACAGTTTTCGTTCTTCCGATTTCCACATCAAAGCAATCCCGATCTCGGCGTGGATACGCGTAGAGGGTTTGTACCATCAAGCCTCACATCCGATCATCGACTTCAACGCAACAGGTATCACAGAAACTGTTTCTAAGTTTTTTCATCGTTGAAATCTGTAAAACTTCTCGTAAACATGACTAGATCGTTATTCGGGTTGATTAAAACTCGTTTCCGCATAATAAAATCAATCCTACATGTAAAAATCATATGTTTACGAAAATTTGACAATATGGTAAAATTTTATGATGCATATAATAAATAATGCAACTGAAACGGAAGATAGGTATCAAAATATCTTTCGATTATAATATGTAATTTTCTATAGCAAATAATAGATATTTAATTTTTTACAACATAAATTATTTTCTTCTTATAGGAAACAATAAAATAAAATATTTCCTTCCTATGAACATTTCATCATAAATTTTATTATTCTAATTTGAAATCGAATATATAATTTGGTACCATTTCATTTGTTGTAAATTGTATTAAAGAATAATAAAAATATTCTACTTTTATGACGTGCAAAAGTTTTGAACTTTATATTGAATATATTTCCATCGAGTTAAAAAAATCATAAACACAAAAAAATTATCATATCTATTTGGATATATATCCAGAGCATCCTTGGTATGGTGGTGGGTCCATTAGATAAATGGATTCATATATAGATGGACAAAGTCCAAAGTTGAACACGCACTTTGTAGTGGTTGTGGATCAAAAGTTCCTAACCATGGTAATAAAAAAGGTTAGGCAAAATTAGTGCCAAAGCCAATTTGCATTTGAATATTTATAACAATAATGATCGTATTTATCACATTATTGTATTGTTATAAAGTCAAAAGTCCTTTTTGTTTGTGTACGGTTCTAACGGAGACTGTTCAAACTTTATCACACAATAATACGTACCCGAAAAATTGGAGGAAAAAATTAAAAAAATCATATCCAAATATACACACTCGAAAAGATGGAGGGAAAATTAAAAGAATCATATCCAAATATGGAACAAAATGTTTTATATTTTTATTATTAACATGATATATACACACATATATATAGTTTTGCACCATAATATTCAAAATGAATTAATTAAAATGTTTTGTTATGCTATCTATTTATTCTAATACTATATAAAAAACTAAATAAATTACAGGAAAATTTTATTTCTCATTGAACTAATGATATATATAATTGAGATTTAAATTTGGCAATTTCTACGACTACAACTTGATTGATAATAAGTTGACAAATCGAATCCGGTTGTTTTATTAATCAGGAAAGATTTTCTTATATATAAACAATATTTTGTGGAAAAAGAAATACAATTTCGGAGTATATCCAGATTATCATGGAGAATATCATCACAATATTCAATTAGATTTTGAGAATATACTCGTATCATCGAATAAATTGTATTCTTTAATATAATTAATATCTTATCAATTGATATAATTTTTTATAACCGTATAATTTACAGTTATTATTATTATCATTCGAATGCTTAGGTAAAACATTATTATAAATTTATAATAAATTGTACATATATTTAATATATATATATATATATATAAATGTGAGGCAAACCATATAAAATATAATGTAGATAGTTTTCTTTAGAATTGTATAAAAAATATATCCTTAAATCAGGGGAATATCAGGGATATCCTTATAGGGCTAAAACACTTCAAAAATTATTAAATAGGATTAAAAAACTATAGAAAAGACAAATTTACCCTTAATTTTCGAACGTGAAAAAACACGCGTTTTGCAATTTTTCGTCGTGAAAAACTGTCAAACCGTGTCAAAAGCAAAAACACGAACAATTTTCCACGTGAAAACCTGTTTCAAAGTTTAGAGCAATAAAGAAGAAGTGATTTTGAATTTTAGGGGGATCGATTTGAAGTTGGCAAGAAGAAAATGGCTAGAATTAGCAGTAGCATCAACATTGAAGAAGAGAGCACGAGTTAATCTTCAATGGCGTCAATAAGTGTAAGTAGATCGATTTCTAGGGTTTGCACGATGTTGAGTCGCAAAATGGTTTATTGATTTGAAATGGGTGTGAGTGTCAACGAGTCGGTTGAGTTGAAAGGGTCGCATGAGTTGCATGACCATCTTCGACTCAGTGAGTCGGTTGAGTCTCAATGAGTAGGTTGGGTTGTAATGGCCGCTTGAGCGTCGCAGGGGGTCCAAGGGTCGTTTGAGTCGCATGGGTCGCTTGTGTCATTGAGTCGAAAGGGTCGTTTGAGTCACATGGGTCACTTGTATCATTGAGTCGCATGGGTCGCTTGATATTATGCCCCGTGGATCGCTTGAGTCGCATGGGTTGCTTGAGTCTCAGTGAGTCGGTTGAGCGTCGTAGAGGGTCCAAGACTCGTTTGAGTCGCATGGGTTGCAAGGGTCAATTGAGTCGCATGGGTCGCTTGAGTCTCAGTGAGTCGGTTGAGTGTCGCAGAGGGTCCAATGGTCGTTTGAGTCGCATGGGTCGCATGGATCAATTGAGTCGCATGGGTCGCTTAAGTCTCAGTGAGTCGAATGAGTGTCGCAGAGGGTCCAAGGGTCGTTTGAGTCGCATGGGTCACAAATATCAGTTGAGTCACATGGGTCGCTTGAGTCGGTAGAGTCTAATGTATACTTAATTGGTCATTTTGCAGGTGGCGCCAAAGTCGAAATTTGTGTATGAATTTCAAGTACATGCACAGAATGCAAAAGATCACCACCAAGTGTTATCCTCACGAGACAATAACGAAGCTGAGAGGAATCTTAGATGAATACGAGTTGCATTACTTTGAGAAGGAGTGAATATGTAGACATTTATTCCATTTCCAATGTGAATCAACATTGACAAAGATTCAAATGTCTATCTATCCTACTAAATCACTCCGTGATTGTACGGGAGAAGAAGGAGTTGTGGTTCGTCTTAAACGGTGTTCCCATCCGATACTTTATACTAGAGCACGCACTAATTTTCGGATTGAAATGCGGACCATATCCCAAAGGATGGGAGTCCAAAAGGGTTGATACATTCAGGCTAAAGAATTTTGGCCGTGGAAAGGTGACCCCCACACAAGTCAGTGAAAAGCTTGTGAAGGCGAAGAATCCTGACGACCGGACAAGGTTGGCAACTTTGATGTTGTTGGCGCAAGTTATGGCTCACAAGTCTTTAGTAGAAAACTTTATCAGCCATGATCTCGTTGACATGGTTGATGATTTGAATTTTTGTGAAGGCTTTCCATGGGGGTGTTACACATTCGAGAAGATTACGGAGACTTGCAGCAAACACGTTAGCGGGGAATCACCGAAACCAAAATGATGTTGGGATGGTTTCATGATCCCACTAATGGTAAGATGTATATATTGTTCGAATAACTTGAATGTTTTTGTACTTTTTGTATTCTTATCATTTTGTTTTAATGTTTCAGTTACTTCCATTCGAAACCAACCTTAGTTTGGGTGGAAAGGGATAGTATGTTGATGTTATGGATGCGGATCCATCATGCCCAAGAATGTGCAAGAAGATGGTTAAATACAAGAATGTGAAGTATGTAGATGTGATAAGGCTGGTCAGAGATTCTAAGGTAACAATTACACAAGGGTCACAAGGGTAACAATTACACGGAGGTAATAATGATTATTTTTTATTTTTCAGGACATTCGAAGTATTCTTCGTGCTGAACACGAAGAGGAAGCTTTACTTTTTTATCTAGAGGATTACGAGGGATGCCATAATCCCGACTTTCAGATATGGATGGAACATCTTCGTAGAAATCCGAAGGGTATTTGTTGGGAGGACATCCATAAGCAAGAACTGCTGACGCAAAAAACAGCTCTTGGTGATCAAAATAATGGGAAAGGGCAGGGGTCTAAGAGAAAGAAGAACGTGAGTGAAAAAATAATAGATGTTGAAGATGACGAAGACGAAAGAAGGGTAAGTGTTGCTGAAACTGAAGCTGAAAGAGAAGGTGAGGATGAAGCTAAAGGAGAAGGTAATGATGAAGCTGCAATTGGAGGAGAAGAAGTTGCACTCCTTTTGACACTGGAGCATAAATGAATAGAGGAAATAAAAAAGTCGGAGAAAAGAATCATCAACGCCGTAAGAGACCTTCTAAGGGATGTCGGGTTTCATTTGCCTAATCCAAAATCAAAGGCGGTAAATCCCAAAGGTGCTGAAAAGGAAAAATCAAAATCTTCCGAGAAAGATGTGAGCACCGCAAATCAATCTTCTGGCACTGTTAGAGATAATGATTTTGAATTCCTTCGACTTCTATATCCAGTGTCAAGATAAGAGCCAAACGAAGAGCCGGTTGAGTCAAAGGCTGAAAATAACTCTGGAGATGGCTCAGAAGATGATTTTGGCAAATATTTCGAGATTAGTTGAAAATCTCATTTCTAGAGAGGTTACTGCAGTCATTGTAGTAGATGAAGTTCCATCAAGTAAGTAATATTTAGTAAAAAGTTCATTTGAGTCAATTTCCATCGAGAGTCGGCATGGGTCGTAAGAGTCGCATGGTCGCAAGAGACGCATAAGTTGCATGGTCGTATAAGTCGCACGATCATATAAGTCGGAGGGTCACATAAGTCGATGGGTCGCTAGAGTCGCATGGTTCACATAGGTCCCATGGGCCATAAGGGTCGCATCAAGTAACAAACGATGAGTCTAATTGATAACACGTAAAGTGTATCAATTTTAGGTTAGGTATTAGTGTCATTTTCGCATATATTTCTTAGTTAGAGTTACATTTCCGATATGATTCTTCGTTACATACGCCCGTTTTGTTGGTTTTTAGGTTTTAAGGCGACAAAGCCTAAACGAGCATAAAAAGATGAATTCCTGAGTAAAACCACACATTTGAAGGTATAATTCACTCGGAGCTAAAATCAAGCCTCGGAACTCAAAGGAACACCCGAGCAACGAGCAGAAAAGAGCAAAATCAAGAAATCATGAGTGCCCGCTCGGGCACTAAGGTCTACCCGCTCGGACAAAACTTACGGGGTTTAATTGCGACACCTTGCACGACCCGGGCACGAAGGAAACATGATCGGGTAGTGATACCCGATCGGGCGCAAACAAGGTATCCGCTCGGGCGTTAATTGTTCCTGAACATCCCCGAGAGTTTACATGACTCGGGCTATTCAACCACGCGATCGGGTGCTGATGCCCGATCGAGCAGGACGGACTACACGACTGGGCGATGCTCTGCATAACCGGGTAAAAGGTGTACCCGAGCGGGCCGCCTTTTTCGCAACCGCGGATAATGGCAAGACACTAGAATCAAGGTTTCCAGCCGAGAGGAAGTGGCCAAGATTACGGATATCAGCCTCGCGCACAATCTTCAGGTGATTCTGAGATTCTTTCTATGCTCCAATTTATGCATCAAGAGCAGAAAAGTGCGTTTGGAGGGATTAGAGCTGAGCAAGAGGATATGAAGAAGAGAATGGACGGATTTCAAACGCACTTGAGACTCCTCGAAACGCAAGTGGCTCAAGTAGCCCAAGGTTCGAACCGACAACCCGGACAGCTTCCCGGGAAACCCGAGGCGAACTCCCGCGAGCAAGTAAATGCCATTTTCCTAAGGAGCGGGAACACGGTAGGGCAACCAATGCCTCCTACGGCTGCAAGAGAAGAGCCTTTTAGTGATAAGATCGAACTACCCATCACTCCAGCAGTGGAAGAGAAGGCGACCGAGGAAGAAGAGAGGGTGTTACCCTACGTAGCACCTCCCCCGAGGATACCACCATTACCCTTTCCACAGCGCCAAAGGAAGCAGAGTGACGATGCCCAATTCACTAAATTCGTAGAACTCCTACAGAAGCGGTAAGTCACCATCCCTTTCTACGACACACTCATGAAGATGCCGTCCTACGCAAAGTTCCTTAAAGACATCATAACAAGAAAAAGGACAGTAGACAATGAGATGCTAATGGTCATGAACTCTCTCATACAACCACCGACTTTGGCTAAGAAGATGTCCGATCCAGGTAACTTCGTCATCCCTTGCAAGACCTATGACTACGAGATTGAACATGCACTAATTGACATCGGAGCGAGTGTAAGCTTGCTACCATTATCTCTCGTTGAAAAGCTTAATCGAGTAGGAGATCTTCAGCCCACACGCATGCTAATAACCCTAGCCGACCAATCCGTGCGGAATCCCGAGGGCATATTAATGAACGTAGCAGTGCAAGTTGGAAAGTTCTGGTTCCCCGCATATTTTGTCGTTGTGGACATGGAGATCAATCCGAGAATCCCCATCATTTTGGGAAGACCGTTCCTCAACACGGCGAATATGGTGATATACTGTGCCGAGGGCAGGCTGGTGATGAAGTTCGGGGACGGATCCATCGAGTTCAAACTCGACGAGGCATTGAAGAAGCCGTACATGCCCGAACCCGTGATGCATATCGACACAGTGGATGAATTAGTAGAGGAAATTACACATGAGTATCGGACCATCCACCCCATGGAGCTAGCACTTTCAGCATGTAGTGGAAGCACATTTCAGTCGTCTCAAGACGTAGAAGAATGCATAGACCTCATGGAGGAGTTGATTGAACTCGAATCCAGCATGGACCCGAGCGGGCATAACACAGAGCCCGACCGGGCTGAACGACCACAGAAGAACTCGCACGGGCAGGATCATAACCCGACTCGGGCAGTACTCATGGGGGTAAATGCTGCAATTAGCAACCCGAGCGGGTGGATGCATGTACCACTCACGGGGATAAATGGCACAAATTGTACCCCGAGCGAGTTGGTCAAAGAGCCCGATCAGGTAGAGCAGATGGACAGGAACCCACTCGGGCGTACTCACAGCCCGACTCGGGTAGGTCCTACGGGGGTAAAAGACACTATTCTTAACCCGACCGGGTTAGCTGATGAACCCGATCGAGCAGTTCCTCTTCCACCTTGCTCTACTTCTCCTATGCCTTGTATCGCCCACTTTCACACAGACCCCGATTGGAGTGCCGAGAAAGCACCCAAGGTTGAGCTTAAGCCTCTCCCGCAGGGGATCAGGTATGAGTTTCTTGGTCACAATTCTACATACCCCGTGATTATCAATGACGCGCTTGACAGGACACAAGTGGACAAACTCCTCTGCGCACTCAAGAGATATCGAGCCGCCATCGGTTACACACTGGAGGACATCAGTGGTATCGACCTTCAGATCTGCACACACCGTATCCACTTAGAAGATGAGTCGAAGTCATCTATAGAGTGTCAACGCCGACTCAACCCCAACATGGCAGACCTCGTCAAGAAGGAAGTGCTGAAGCTTCTAGATGCTGGTATCATATACCCCATCTCCGACAGCACTTGGGTCAGCCCGGTACAAGTGGTACCGAAGAAGGGAGGCATCACCGTCGTCCCAAACCAAAAGAACGAGCTCATTCCTACGCGGACGGTAACAGGATGGCGGATGTGCATAGATTATCACAAACTGAACAAGCATACCAGGAAGGATCATTTCCCTTTGCCTTTTATTGATCAAATGCTTGAGAGGTTAGCGCTTCACT
>CM071866.1:36406015-36422162 GCA_036759665.1 Gynandropsis gynandra
CTTCGTCTTGCGGAAATCAATACATCTTGGTCGCTGTGGATTATGTGACGAAATGGGTGGAAACGCTAGCATGCCCGACCAACGATGCCAAGGCAGTCACCAAGCTTTTTAAATGAATCATCTTTCCTAGATTTGGTGTTCCAAGAGTTGTGATTAGTGATGGAGGAAAGCACTTCATTAATCGGGTGATCGAGACACTATTGGCGAAATACGGAGTGAAGCACAAGATCGCCACACCCTATCACCCTCAGACAAGTGGACAAGTAGAAGTATCCAATCGAGAAATCAAGTCCATCCTAGAAAAGACCGTCTCAAAATCCCGACGAGATTGGGCTCTAAAGCTAGATGATGCAGTTTGGCTTTTAGAACGACTTTCAAGGCTCCGCTTGGTATGACACCGTTTCAGCTCGTATATGGAAAAGCATGTCACCTCCCCGTTGAACTGGAACACAAAGCATATTGGGCCATAAAAACACTGAATTAGGACCGCAAAACGGCTGAGGAGAAGCGGGTTCTCCAGATTCACCATCTAGAGGAGATGCGACAAAATGACTACGAGAACGCAAGGATTTACAAAGAGCGTTCAAAGAAGTGGCATGACAAGCACATTCTCCAACACTCGTTCAAAGCAGGTGATCAAGTGCTTCTATTCAATTCCCGCTTGAAGTTATTTCCAGGAAAGCTCAAGTCGTGATGGTCGGGACCTTTCACGGTAAAAGGAGTTTCACCGCATGGAGCCGTGGAATTAGACAACGGAATTGGGGGAACATTCTTGGAGAATGTGCAGAGAGTGAAGGCATATTGTGCTGATAGAATGGAGGACGGAACATGCAACTTGCCTCCTTCAGACATTACATGCGTATGAAGACGCTAGGGTCGAGCTAAAGACCTAAAACAAGCGCTTATCAGGAGGCAACCCGATCCACATATCCTTTTTCATCATCTTCATTTCATTTCTGTTTTTCGAACTTCTTTTTAGACATGGACAATTTTTGTAGGACTTAAGGTTTTAGTAGACTTGTGATTTTTGCTGCACGGTTTTCCTCGCTTTCTTTTTCAGTTTTGCAGCAAACGCCCGGTCGGGCAGACGATATCACCCGCGCGGGCTAGATCAAATTCAATGAGGCACGATCGGGCGATTTCATGAGGCCCGCACGGGCACAGTGCGGATGTGTCACAACTCCGGATGTATCACAATTCGAGAAAACTACACACATCAGGTGTACTCGTTATCCTTTTTATATTTTCTCGAGTTTTTACATGCGGGTATCCCTCATAGGTCTAGAACACCGGGACTGTGTTCCGTTCAGGTCTGGGGGGGTACTCTTCGTGTAGAGTGATACGGATTTTACATTAGAGCGACATATTTGCGCTTAGGATTAGGTTTAGGATTAGGATTAGGAATAAGATGGATACCTAGTAAAATTTTTTCGAGCTTTAGTCATTTTTATGCGACCTTGTCGAATCGTGAACAATAGTCTAGGTTTGCTTAGAAGCCTTTTGGATACTGATTAGTCGAGTAGTTGTGCTTGAAACCTTTATCTATAGTTGAATTCACCCCTTAGATTCGGTACCAAGTAGTCATATCTCCGTCTATACTGTCTAGCCTTTGCTTAGTTGATATTTTTACCGTTCATGAGCTATTAGATTCCACAAGCTTATACTCCACTGTCATCTAGGATAAGATTATGACTATTCCGAGTTAGGATTGACATGAGTACATCGATGATCGATGGTTCGGGTCTAAGTGGTGGGTAGAGACGCTTTTCTACGTCCTAAGGGTTAGAGTGTTGCGTAATCTAGAAAATAAAAATAAAAATAAAAAGCGAAAAAAATAAGATCTTCAATAACGTACCTCTTCACTCCGCTAAGGTCACGTGACCTTATGAGTGTGCCATAGGCAGCCTGGATCTAAGTAGAAAGCCATCCCTCTTCGACTTCGACGTCCTAGGAACAAAGCGTGGATCTAAGTATAGAAAAGAAAAAAAAATTTGAACAAGAACGAGAAAAACGAGTTTAATGATATCAAAAGCTTAGGGGAATTGGTATGGAGATTGCTTGGACGTTGTCTAGGGTTGTGAAGTAGACTTAGATTTTTGGAAAGATTTCATGGCTAAACACTTTCGGTAGATATAAGGCTATACTCGGTACATTTAGACTTTTGTTCATGTGACGCGTTGATTTGCGGAAAGACTAACTCTATGAACTTTTCGTGCTAGTATCCATCATTATTAGATTCTTCTTGTACTTGACTTTAGTTTTGTTTGAGGACAAACAAAGTTTCAGGTCTGGGGGAGTTTGATAACAGAAAAAGTGTATCAATTTTAGGTTAGGTATTAGTGTCATTTTCGCATATATTTCTTAGCTAGAGTTACATTTCCGATATGATTCTTCGTTACATACATCCGTTTTGTTGGTTTTCAGGTTTTAAAGCGATAAGGCCTAAACGAGCATAAAAAGACGAATTCTTGAGTAAAACCACACATTTGAAGGTATAATTCACTCGGAGCTAAAATCAAGCCTCAGAACTCAAAGGAACACCCGAGCAACGAGCGGAAAAGAGCAAAATCAAGAAATCATGAGTGCCCGCTCGAGCACTGAGGTCTACCCGCTCGGGCAAAACCTACGGGGTTTAATTGCGACACCTTGCACGACCCGGGCACGAAGGAAACATGACCGGGTAGTGATACCCGATCGGGCGCAAACAAGGTACCCGCTCGGGCGTTAATTGTTCCTGAAAATCCCCGAGAGTTTACACGACTCGGGCTGTTCAACCACGCGATCGGGTGCTGATGCCGGATCGAGCAGGACGGACTACTGAGCGAGGCTCTGCACAACCGGGTAAAAGGTTCCTAACAATGAGACAAACGTTCCAGGAATCCAGTTTCACCACAAGACTACCGAAACCTACATTCAACCTATCTATCATGCAATCCTAGTCAAGTTATCTAAGGCATACGATCCTAATATGATATCTACCGTCTCTCAAGGTATAGACACGTGATCTAGTCAAATTATCTCTACTTTCATGGTTGACACCTTGAATTAAACCCATAAGATCTGTGATTCATCCGTTTTACCCTCAACCGCTGCTACCCTACTTTCGTGGCCTAACCTCGGTTGTTCTAAACCTGATCTTCTAGGACTAGAATTCTCCTTTCGGTCCTTCTCCTAATCCCTAACACATGCATCTACTTGGCCTTCATAAATACAAGTCATTAAAGCACTCAGAAAAAGAATAGATAAACGAAAACGAGAAGATGCATTCAAAGATAAATGAAAAATGGTCCCGGGATAGGCAAGGGCTAATCCCTTCTCCTAGAACAAAACAAACTACTCGCTCATGCGTCCGTAAACAAACATAATTGAAGTAGAAATTCTAAGGAACATGAAAACCAAACGAAATCGAAGTCTTGGGTTGATCTTCAATGCTCCTTGTACGTATCCTTCGTAAGAACCTCCTCCTTCTCTCTACTCTCTCTCCTCGATCAAGAACTCGAAACTCCCTCTCTAACAAAAGCTCTTCTCGACCCCTAGCTCCTAGTCTTCCTTTTCCTTCTTCTTTTCTTTCCTTTTCTCCCTCTTTTTCCTTCTGGCCGTTCGTTCTTTTCCATTAGTTGCAGCAGCCACCGATTTTGTCTTTTCTTGATTTTTCCATTCTTGATTAAGTTGGGCAACGTTTCCATTACTTTCTTCAGCGAAATATCACTTATTCCTCTTCTCTAAAGTCGTTTTCCTTATTGTATAAGTCCCCAACAAACTCCTATTCGTTTTAAGACAAATTAACTTATCTGGAGTTGCAGGTGACAGACGCGACCCGTGCGGGCTGGGTGTGTCACCCGCTCGAGTGCGGCACGCATGATCGCGCAAGATCGCGATGGAAAACGAGGCGACCCACTCGGGCTAGGGTGTGCCCCGGTCGGGCTGGTGTGTTCCCCGATCGGGCTGGGTTGTGGCCCGCTCGGGCTGTTGCCACGGGCGTGTGTAGTGCTTGCCTGACTCGTGCTCAATTTGCTGGACAAAATCGCTGAACTAAATGCCCGCTCGGGCTAGGGAGTTACCCGCGGGGGCTGATGCCATTCCTTGCCGATTCTCGTCCTGTTTGTTCCGTGATGATCCTCGATGTTAATACTTTGTCTCGTGCACGTCCTTTAGCTCAAAAATGAACCGAATACGCATTAAAACCTGTAAGAACATGAAAGCACGAAAACGAGTAAAACAGATACAAATCATACGTAAACATCACATCTATATCGTAAACATCTCTAAAATCGTGCAAGAAATACGTATGAAAACGAGATGATCAAAATCCCCAAGACTTGAATGTTTGCTTGTCCCTAAGCAAACATAAACATGGAACACGTGGGGTAAACAAAATCCGAGAATTCCCCTTTCTCCTAGAAACACCGCTAAAGCGAACCTAACCGATCAACTAGCAAGTCGAGAGCAAATTCGCCCTAATTAAGTTTTTAGTCTTCATCCTAGGTTCACCAAGGCTACCCTTGAGAAAGTAAATCGAAGGCAAACTAGACAAGCCAACGTAACTCTCTCCACCAAACAAGACTTCAGACAATGCTAAACCTAGAACAACCGAGGATACTTGTTTCTTTTCCGAGCTTCTTTCTAACCGAGGATACTTGTTTCTTTTCCGAGCTTCTTTCTTTCTTTATTCTTTTTTTTTTCTTTTTCTTTCTTTTGTTTTTATTTCTTCTGTTTTTTCTTTTTCTTTTCTTTTTTTTCTTTGCATACACACTAGGCTTCTAGGACGTCGGATTTGAAGGGATCCAGCCTCTACTTAGACCCAGACTACCGATGACGGTATACTCATGCATCTCGTTCAAGAGTGTAGCGGAGTAGGCGGCGGTATACTCATGCCATTAGGACGTAGAAAGATGATCGCCAACCCACCACTTAGACCCGAGCCATCGAAAGAGTATCAAGGTCGATGCACTCATATCGATTTTTGATCATGCTTTTTAGGCATTATTTCTATCGACAAGGGAGTGTTAGTGTGCGCTTTTAATCTGTTCTATCGACGGCGGAGTGTTAGTGTGCGCTCTTAATCTACAAAATAAGCTCGATCCCATATGATATAATAATCCTTATGAAAATGAAGTAAAGCATCGTCTACACGAAGTATGACCATCTAGATAGATAGAATAAAAGATAAACCAGCCTACAACCTCGTCTAAACCCCCCACAAGAAACACTAGGACTCCCAATGAATTACGACCTATTGTTTTTCAGTCGACTAATAATCTCTAACGCTTAGGAAAAACCTAGCTCAAACATGCCAAATCTCACGGAAAAGGCCAACTTCTTAAGCATCCTAGGTTCAGGGTTCATCTCAAAACGTGGCACCGGACAAGTGCCTGGGACGACTCTGACTCACGAAAGCAAGAACAAACTAAGAACTGCAAAATCAAAGAGAAAATGAAAGAAAATGAAACAAAATCACCTGACAAACGTGAACTATTCCCCCAGACTTGAATTGAACGACGCCCTCGACGTGAAGCTCCGATGGAGGGCATGGGAAGTGAAGTCACGTTTGTGGTGATATATTGTTTATGTTTTTTAAACGATTAACCAAGTCTTAAACTAAAAACTAAGAAAAATAAAAAAACAGCTGGGTTGCCTCCCAGAAAGCGCTTATTTAACGTCTTTAAGCTTTGACGTCTCCATTCCTCATGCGTGCGCGACGGGTGGATCGGAAAGGGAAATGGAGTTTCCACTTTCGATCGGTTGAGCGGCTTGGTAGAGCTTTAGCCGCTGTCCATTAGCTTTGAATGTCCCACTCGTCTCGTTCCAAAGTTCCACGTCTCCATGTGTGAAGACGTTAGTCGTTGTCAATTAGCTTTGAATGTTCCACCCGTCTTGTTCCAAAGTTCCACTGCTCCATGCCGGAATACCTCTCGTACCTCAAAAGGGCTAGACCAACGGTACATTAGTTTGTCCGAGAAAAGCTTAGGACGAGAATTGAAAAGTAGAACTAAGTCACATGGCTGGGAGTCATGAGGTAGGATCTTCTTGTCGTGCCACCCCTTAGCACGGTCATCGTTCGCATGCGGATCACTGTCATTGCTCCTTTCTTTGGTGAACCATTCACGGGGTTCATCCATTCGCTGGCCGAGGTTGGATAAATGATATCTTCATCAAAATGTTTTATGGTCTCTTTTTCCATTACCTCTTTCAAGTTCGGGTTCAACCCCTTTGAGCTTCGGTGGAAGTGTTGTGGCTGTCTTTTGTAGGAATTTCGTGAGTACATATTGAAGAGCTTACTCTCCTATACTTCTTTAGGCAAGTGGATGGTTTTCTCGTCTCATATGTACTCACCTTAGCATTCATAATGACAGGATATGTATTATTGCAGTTAATGTACTCATGCGGAAGAGAAGAAGGAAGAGGTTTGAGCTCAAGTCTAGACGCTTTCTCCACTATGAAATCAGTATGTGTTTCGTGCGGAGTCTCCTCGTGTGGGTCGTCCTGTAGTGCCTCAATGGCACTTATGATTTTGTGTAGAGCCGGGCTTCTTCGTCCGTGAGTCTTTCATTCCTATAAATCTTCTTTAAACATCTCTTAAGAGGGTCAGAGATACTTACCTGATCAAGGGTGTCATTCGCCGAGTCTTCCAACAAGTCAAATCTAATACAAGATTCCTTGAAGGTCATAGAGCTAGACAAGTTGAACTCTATCTTCTCATCTCCAACACGTAAGGAGAGCTTTCCTTGTTATACTTCTATCATGGCACCTACAGTAGCTAAGAAAAGTCTACCGAGAATAATGGGCACCCTAGCATATTCCTTTATGTCAAGTACAACAAAATCATCGGGAAAGCAAAGATTACCTTCCTTGGTGGGAACATTTTCAACAATTCCCACCGGATATCTTACCGAACGATTCGCGAGTTGTAGAGACATCTTGGTAGGTTGGAGATCTCCGAAAATCATCCGCTTGAACACCGAATGTAGCGTGAGCCTCACGCTTGCTCCCAAATCGCATAAGGCTTTATCAATATCAATGTCCCCTATAGTGCATGGAATAGAGAAGCTTTCAGGTTCCTTTAACTTTTGGGGCTGCTTGTTTTGAAGAATGGTGCTGCATTCCTCGGTGAGTGCTACCGTCTCACTCTTTTCGATACACATCTCATTGGAAAGAACCTCCTTGATGAGTTTGGCGTGATTAGGCATTTTTTGGAAAGCTTCCACGAATATGATGTTGATGTCGAGCTTCTTGACGCCCTCTAGAAATCTACCTACACTCTCTTCATTCTTGCTGCTTACCAACGGTTGAGGAAATGGTATATGAGGTTTGTACGTCGAAACATATACATATGGTTTGTCCGAATCTGGTTCAACTCCTTCCATAATCGCAACTGTACCTTTTCCTTTTCTCATGGACGTACCAGCGTCTCGCTCTCTTCACATGATTGCTCAAGGATTCCATCTGAGTTTTGAGCTCGTTAATCGCTGTCCCCACATCCGCATTGATATTGGTTTCAGTTGAATGTTGCTACCTTTCTTCCTTAATAAATTCGAGTAACACTCCCTCAAGGTTTGACAAAGAGGCTTGAGGAGGTTGAGGAGCTTGCGGAACTTGCTGAGCTTGCTTGAATTGCTGATTGTTTTGCTAAAATGTTTGCTGCCTTTGCTAAAACCCCGAATACTTTACCGGTTCAGTCGTTCGATACGAAAGATTCAGGTGATTCCTTTAATTCAGGTTGTAGGTATTCCCAAATTGAGTGTTTCCTTGCTGCTAGCATAATTCATCTGTTCGAAATCCTCATGTACCGTGCATTGATACGCTACATGCTTCGTATCACCGCAATTCACACAGTACATGGCCTTCGCTGCATTACCCGTTGCTCTGCTCTGATTCGGCTCATATAGGCAACGAGTGTTGTTAGGCATACCTCTCGGTGTTGATCACATGGTGTGGATCATGGCAAAGTTATCGATCAGCTCGTATGCCTCCTCGACGCTCAGATCCATAAATGATCCTCTAGCAGCGTTATCCAAAGTTGTTTGGTGTTCATCGGAAATTTCGTTGTAAAAGGTTTGGATAACGTACCACTGCTCAAGACCATGATGTGGACACATCTGTAGAAGAACCTTAAATCTGCCCCACGCTTCAAACAAAGTTTCTCCGTCTCTGCATCTAAAAGTTGTGATTTCCCCCCTCATCTGAGTCGTCTTGCTCGGAGGAAAGAAACGTGATAAGAACAATATGCAGAGCGTGTCCCAAGTCGTGATTGAACCAGCAGGGAGCGATTGCAGCCAAGTTTTCGCTCGTCCCCCAATAGAGAAGGGGAAGAGACACAGTAATATCGCATCCTCTGAGACTCTGTGTATCTTGAATGTACCGGAAAGCTCAAGGAAGTCTCTGAGGTGCTGATGGGGATTTTCGTGATTTCCACCCATGAATTGCTTCTGATAAAGCATGTTGATCATCGCCGGCTTAATCTCAAACTGATCCCTAGCAACAGCAGGCATCCTTATGGCTGTTTGCACGTTGTTCATGTTCGACACCACGTAATCTCTGAGACAATGTGGTGGAGGAGCCTGTGGTTCTCGCGGTTGAGGCGCGAGTGGCTGTTGCTGCATATGCCCCAAATTACCGAGAGGTATTTGAAGCTGTTCGTGGCCATTTTTGTGTAGTACTTTAGGTGTCGATCCCACAGGGACTACGCAGCGCAACCTAAACTCAAACTACGAATTAAACTTGCACAAGTACGACATATGGGATTTGAGAATGAAATACTAAAAACAAGTAAACAAACGAGTTCCTAACAATGAGACAAACGTTCCAGGAATCCGATTTCACCACAAGACTACCGAAACCAACATTCAACCTATCTATCATGCAAACCCAGCCAAGTTATCTAAGGCACACGATCCTAATATGATATCTACCCTCTCTCAAGGCATAGACACATGATCTAGTCAAGTTATCCCCTACTTTCATGGCTGACACCTTGAACTAAACCCATAAAATCTCTGATTCATTTGTTTTACCCTCAACCGCTGCTACCCTACATTCGTGGCCTAATATCGGTTGTTCTAAACCTAATCTTCTAGGACTAGAATTCTCCTTTCGGACCTTCTCCTAATCCCTAATACATGCATCTACTTGGTCTTCGTAAATACAAGTCATTCAAGCACTCAAAAAAAGAATAGATAAACGAAAACGGGAAGATGCATTCAAAGATAAATCAAAAGTGGTTCCGGGATAGCCAAGGGCTAATCCCTTCTCCTAGAACAAAACAAACTACTCGCTCATGCATCCGTAAACAAACATAATTGAAGTAGAAATTCTAAGGAACATGAAAACCAAACGAAACCGAAGTCTTGGGTTGATCTCCAATGCTCCTTGTACGTCTCCTTCGCAAGAACCTCCTCCTTCTCTCTACTCTCTCTCCTCGATCAAGAACTCGAAACTCCCTTTCTAACAAAAGCTCTCCTCGACCCCTAGCTCCTGCTCTTCCTTTTCCTTCTTCTTTTCTTTCCTTTTCTCCCACTTTTTCCTTCTGGCCGTTCGTTCTTTTCCATTAGTTGCAGCAGCCACCGATTTTGTCTTTTCTTGACTTTTCCATTCTTGATTAAGTTGGCAACGTTTACATTACTTTCTCCAGCGAAATATTACTTATTCCTCTTCTCTAAAGTCATTTTCCTTATTGTATAAGTCCCAAAAAAACTCCTATTCGTTTTAAAACAAATTACCTTATGTGGAGTTGCAAGTGACAGACGCGACCCGCGCGGGCTGGTTGTGTGACCCGCTCGGGTGCGGCACGCATGATCGCGCAAGATCGCGATGGAAAACGAGGTGACCCGCTCGGGCTAGGGTGTGGCTCGGTCGGGCTGGTGTGTGCCTCTGTCGGGCTGGGTTGTGGCCCGCTCGGGCTAATTCCACGGGCGTGTGTAGTGCATGCCCGAATCGTGCTCAATTTGCTGGACAAAATCGCCGAACTAAATGCCCGCTCGAGCTAGGGAGTTACCCGCGCAGGCTGATGCCATTCCTTGCCGATTCTCGTCCCATTTGTTCTGTGATGATCCTCGATGTTGGTACTTTGTCTCGTGCACGCCTTTCAGTTCCAAAATGAACCGAATACGCATTAAAACATGTTAGAACATGAAAACACGAAAACGAGTAAAACGAATACAAATTCATACGTAAACATCGCATCTATATCGTAAACATCTCTAAAATCGTGCAAGAAATACGTATGAAAACGAGATGATCAATGCCATGTCTCCCGAAGGTAGTTTATTGAACTTAAATCTGGTATCTTGTAACCTTTACCAACCTTATGTGCTGTCGCAATTGCGTGACTGCATGGATACTTATCGACATCAAAGATTTTGCAGTGGTATGTTCTTTTTTGGAAAACTCACTACAAATCTTCTACCCATCTCATTTCTCATCTCATACCAATCATTCAGACTGTCCAATTCAATAACATCATACTTGGATGCCTGTCCAAACCGTTCATGTAATGTTTTCTCAACGTAAGGTGTTAACTTTTAAGAATCATCACCGGTAACTGCTTACAACCTATACCTATTGAACCATTTCACTGTCTTTCTCAAACAAAAATATAAAAGCCCTAGGATCTTAAACTTTTTAGACTTCTTTAACGTTGAATTTATTGACTCGGCGCTGTTAGTGGTTAATAAGTTGTACCTTTCCGCTTTAAATTTGTATCTTGCCCATTTAACGGGATCAATTCCCTCTTTCTCCAAATACTTTTCAACATTCTTATACTTGAGTAAAGGTCACAAAGGTCAAAACTGGCCACAAAGGTCACAACAGTCACAAGGGTGGCAGAGGTACAAGGGTCGCAGGGGTACAAGGGTCGCAGAGGTAAGGGTGTCATAGAGGGGTACAAGGGTCGCAGGGGTAAGGGGGCCGCAAAGGGGTACAATGGTCGCAGAGGCACAAGGGTCATAGAGGTACAAGGATCACGGAGGCACAAGGGTCGCAGAGGCACAAGGGTCGTAGAGGGGTACAAGGGTCGCATGGGTCGCAGGGGTACAAGGGTTGCAGAGGTACAAGGGTTACAATGGTACAAAGGTCGCAGAGGTGCAAGGGTCGAAGAGGGGTACAAGGCTCGTAGAGGTGCAAGGGTCACAGAGGGGTACAATGGTGGCAGAGGTGCAAGGGTCGTAAAGGGGTACCAGGGTCATGAGGTCACAGAAGTCAAAGAAGTCATTGTTGTACCTGGCCTTCAAATCATTCAATAGCACTTAAAATTCGTTCATTGTGTATGTTGCTGCATATTTGAAGAAAATTTCCGCCACAATATCACCATTTGAAGTCTCTCTACCATGGCCTTTATTGATGTAGCTCTTTATATTTTGCGATATATTACGCGCACAAAAATCAGCCTTTTTATACATTTGTTTGACTGCTTGATCACGCTTTTATGGTGATCAGATATCACAACGACATCACGACTGTCCAGTATCACCTCTTTCAACCTTGACATAAACAACATCCATGATTTGTCCTTCTCTCTATCGACTATTCCCCATGCAATAGGATATTAGTGATGTTCACCATCTTGTGCGGTCGCCACACTCAATGCTCCCTTATCCACTCCTGTAAAAAAATGTTGCATCCACAACAACCACTTTACGCATGTATTTCCATCCTCTTATAGCCACTCCGAAAGCCATAAAAATGTATTTGAAGCTTTTCCCATCACTCTGGAGCTGAAGATTTGCGACAGATCCGGGATTTCTATCTGTAAACATGTGCAACCACAGTGGAGCCTCCTATAATGTTCAAAATCATCACCACAAATCTCCTTTTGAGCACTGCATTGCCTCTTAATGCCATCAAATACGATACATTGGCACCATACTTTGCTCTTACACGAGCCATCAATTCATAACTCCCGACATATTCCTCATCAAATAATCCTTAACTAATTGTGTTGCATCCTTTGTAGCTTAGGTCCATTTAGATAAAAATGAAAAATTATGAATGAGATGGTGCGTTCTCACACTAAACTGTTTGGAATCCGGGATTGCTTCCACGTGTAATTTCCATTTACAACCACTTCCGGCAAACTTGCATCGTACTTCCCACAGCTTCGAATTAGATTTCAATGTTGTATATCTAAAGGAAGCTTCAATTGTACCCTTCCTTACAAATGCCTATACATCCTTCTTGCTATCAAACTCTTGCCCAGTTTGAAGATGCAATCCATCTTCGAACTCGAATATATTATTTTCCCTGTCTGCCTTCTCGTGAACTACCATTTCAAGGTTTTTCTCACCATTACCAAACTCATGCTCTGTTGGCACATCATAAGCAACATTATTACTACCACAAACAACTTCATCAACTACCACATTCATGCCACACCCACCATCTTCTCTTAACCCGCTTGTATGTTCACTATCAGAATTATCCGAATCCAAAATATTTATTGTTTTCGTCGGATTACTCCCAACTCTACTTAACACAGTCATCATAATCTACTACACCTCCATCCTCACCTTCTTTAGAAATGCATCGTAAAGCAGGAATTAGAGGCTCAATTTCCCTATCAATTTCGATTTCACACTTCACACTTACCGATTCTATCTCCACATAAAGCAGTGGTCGAATTCCTCTTATGCGATCGAACAAATAACAAATAAGATGCTTGTCATTCATTGTATATGTCGGCATCCTATTTTCACAAATATTGGGCAAATAGCTTAAATTCAACTTCGTTGTATTATTTCCCACCATCATCTATGCGCATAACTCATCAATCAGTTGTTGGTATATCAGACTAACCGGAGGACAATAGAAAAATACTCCCTGGTTTTCCTAAACTCCACCAGCCCATTCAGATTCTCTATTTGGGGTTTTTCCCATTTACCATCATACAAAAAATAAATCAGTGTTATTTTCTCATCCACCGAATCCATTACACCTGTAACAAAAACATAAAAGAGGGTAAATTATGTGACCCAGTGCGACCGTGCGACTCGATGAGACTATGTGACCCAGTGCGACCCTTGTACCCCCTACGACCCTTTGACCCCTCTACGACCCTTTTACCCTGCGCCCTTTGACCCCTCAGCGACCCTTGCACCCCTGCGAACCTTTGACCCTTCTACGACCCTTTTACCCATTTGCGACGCTGGAACCTCTGGAACCCTTGTGCCTCTGCAACCCTTGTGCCTCTGCGACCTTGTACCCCTGCGACCCTTTTACCCCTTTACGACCCCTTTATCTCTGTGACCCTTGTACCCCTACGACCCCTGGACCCCTGCGACCCTTTGACCTTTGATCCCTCTATGAGACTCTGTGACTCAGTGTGACCATGCGACTCTGTGACCTTGTGCAACAGTGCGACCGTGCGACTCTGTGACACATTCACTCATTGCGATTATTTGACATTTCAATAAATATAACTCGTTTAGACTTGCTTTCAATAAATGAGTATTATATTGACCCAGTGCAACCGTGCGACAACATCAATAATAAAAGACTCGTTTTCATAACTCACAAAAGAAACAAGAAAAACACAAGAGAAATACGAAAAACTCACAATGCATACCTGGTTTTTCTGCGGAACGTGCTTAATTGCAAGCTTCTTTGTTGACGAAAAATAATTTCAACCTATTTGGCAGCGAATCTGATGTAGATTTCAAGCTACTCTCGCCGAATTTGTTGTGGTGTGAGAGAACAGTAATTTTTATGCCATTGGAGAGAGAGAAATTGAGGTTCTCTGGAGGAGAGAGAAAAATTGTCGACTAATTAAAGGAAAAGGGTAATATGGGGTTATCAATATTTTTAGGATAGATTTGAAGTTGAAAATTTTTTTTTTCAGGGAAGGATATTTTTTAACTGTTTAAGCCCTACGAGGGTATTTTTAAAGTTCCCCCCTTAAATCACACACATACAGATATATATATATATATATATATTGTAAAAGTGATGTCACTAAATGCAATTAATGAATAATACGACTTAAAAATAATTAATTAAAAAATTAATTATAATTTGGTCCCTAAAATTAAAAAACATAAGTTTTTAAGTTTTCAATAATTATAAAACAATAGACATAATCAGAAAACCTGTAAAAAATAGAGAGATGCAAAAGAGAAAAAATTTTCTCTTCAATTTCCACCACGTCAAGCGTTGAACGGTGGACCTGATTCGGTGTGTATTACTTTTAGAGGATTCGCATAATCAGCGCTACATTCTACATTATCCAATTACTAAAAGTGAGTAATTTAATTCATTGATTAATTAATTTTTATAAAAAAAAAACTCCAACTGAAATCGAAATTTGTAAAACACACTAGTTCTATAATTTAAGTTGTAAGAAAACGTTTATGTTGTCCAACCCTACAACTCTACATTGGTATCATAGTGTCTCGTCGTCTTTAGATTAATATTTTGTTTTTTGGATGAATTTCGCTCGGAAAAACGTGCAAGTCGCGCCTGCAAAGTGCAACGTGCGATCGAACAATATGACTGCTCTTGCAAAATCCGTGTTTGATTGAGTAGTGCTCAACCGAGCATTATACAAAATATTTCACACTCGACCGAGCATGATGTCGTGTGTAGGTACTAGACCAAAAAAATTGTTGCTCAGATGAGCGATGCTCGACCAAACATTTCGTCAAAGTGGAATATTCGACCGAGTATCATTAGTATCGATCAAGAAAAAAGTTGCTCGAGCTGAGCGGATATCCTCGGTTCGAAAATGTTCTACCTCAAAAAGGTTGCTCGAGTCAAACGGTTTGAGGTAGAAAATTGTTCGCCTTAGCTTTATGATTCCTCGAAATGAGCAAATCTACAGGAAGAATTGGAGGATGACAGAGCGACCAAGCAAAGGGGTGATCGGGTCAAGCGAATCTACCGGAAAAAATTGTAAAATGTTACTTGGGCCTAGAAAAGGGTCGCTCGATTCAAGCAATGTCTGGGGAGATGGTCACTCGGAACGAACGTATGATAGCTTGAGCTGAGTGTTTCCTCCATGATCAAGAAAATAGCTGAATAATATGGTTGCTCGATCCAAAAATCTATCACAGTAGGAAACCATCATTGATAATTGAGTTATAAGGGTTAAAATCATTTTAACTAAGTAAATTTTCCATCATAAATGGATACACTTCGGGATGTCGTTTTTATGGTACAACTTGACTACAAGGAGGCACATAATTGAGATTCGGAATATGTAGTATTTTGGATTAGATTTCATATCATCTCGTTTTCATACGTATTTCTTGCACGATTTTAGAGACGTTTACGATATAGATGCGATGTTTACGTATGATTTTGTATCCAATTTACTCGTTTTTGTGTTTTCGTGTTCTTATAGGTTTTTATGCATATTCGGTTCATTTTGGAGCTAAAGGACGTATACGAGACAAAGTACAAACATCGAGGATCATCACGAAACAAACGGGACGAGAATCGGCGAAGAACACCCTTGCCCGCGCGAGGCGTTTAGTCGGCAAGTCTGTCCAGCAACTTGAGCCCGACCAGGGCACACTTAAGCCCGATCGGGGCACACCTCAGCCCGACCGGGGCACCTCTTTTCATCGCGTTCTTGAGCAATCTTCCGCGCCGTACCCGAGCGGGTCATTTTCTCTGCCCGCTCGGGTCGCAACCGTCACCTGCAACTTAAAATAAGTTAATTTAACTTAAAAAAATGGAAGTTTGTGGAGACTCATACAATAAGGAAAATGACCTTAAAGGAGAAAAGATGGGCAAGAGATCGACATTCATTCATTCATTATTCAGTTCTTGATCGAGGGAGAGAAGAAGAAGGTTCTTGCGAAGGAGACTTACGAGGAGCATTGGAGATCAACCCGACAATTCGGTTTCATTTGGTTTTCATGTTCCTTAGACATTCTATTTCGTTTATGATTGTTTAAGGACGCATGAGCGAGTAGTTTGTTTGTTCTAGAAGAAGGGATTAGCCCATGGCTATCCCGGAACCACTTTTCATTTATCTTTGAATGCATCTTCCCGTTTTCGTTTATCTATTCTTTATCTGAGTGCTTAATTTACTTGTGTTTGTGATGGCCAGGTAGATGCATGTGTTAGGGGTTAGGAGAAGGACCGAAAGGAGAATTCTAGTCCTAGAAGATCAGGTTTAGAACAACCGAGGTTAGGCCACGAAAGTAGGGTAGCA
>CM071866.1:36423040-36438244 GCA_036759665.1 Gynandropsis gynandra
GTCTCAGAGGATGCAATCTTGTTGCGTCTTTTCCCCTTCTCAATTGGGGGAAGAGCGAAAACTTGGCTACAAGCACTCCCCGCCGGATCTATCACCACTTGGGATCAGCTCTGCACACTGTTCCTTTCATGTTTCTTTCCTCCGAGGAAGACGATTCAGATGAGGGGGGAAATCACAACGTTCAGATGCAGAAATGGAGAAACTTTGTTTAAGGCGTGGGCAGATTCAAGGATCTTCTACAGTTGTGTCCACACCATGGTCTTGAGCAGTGGTACGTTATCCAAACCTTCTACAACGAAATTTCAGATGAGCATCGTACAACATTGGATAACGCTACCAGAGGATCATTCATGGATCTGAGCGTCGAGGAGGCATATGAGCTGATTGATAACCTTGCCATGAACCATACCATATTGCGAACAGATGAGTTATGCCCAGCAGAAAGAAACACGCACTTCGGGAATACCTACAACCCGAATTGGAGTAATCACCCGAACTTGTCATACTGAACGATTCAACCAATGAAGTATTCGGGATTTCAGCAATCACAGCAGCCATACCAGCAAAATAACCAGCAATTCCAGCAAGCTCAGCAAGTTCCGCAAGCTCCTCAACCTCCTCAAGCCCCTTCATCAAACCTTGAGGTGGTACTGCTCGAATTTATTAAGGAGCAAAGGCAGCAAACGTCAACCCAAACCAAATTCAATGCGGATGTGGGGACAGCGATCAACGAGCTCAAAACTCAGATGGAATCCTTGAGCAACCATGTGAAGAGTTTAGAGAACTCCGTAGCACAGCAACCTACCTCATCCTCTCGGAATCCCGGACAACTTCCAGGTAAGCCCGAATTGAACCCGAGAGAATACGTGAATGCTATTTCTGTGTGCAGCGGTGATGTGGTTGAGAATTCGCCCTCCAATGAGCAAAACCAAGCTGCTGGAACGTCCATGAATAGAGGAAAAGGTAAGGTTGCGATTATGGAAGGAGTCGAACCAGATTTAGATAAGCTATGCGTTGCTCCTCCGGCGTACAAACCTCCAATACCATTTCCTCAACGGTTGGTGAGCAGTAAGAATGAAGAACAAGTGGGCAGATTTGTAGAGGATCTCAAGAAGCTTGACATCAACATACCATACGTGGAAGCCCTCCAAAAGATGCCTAATCACGCCAAACTCATCAAAGAGGTACTGTCCAAAGAGAAGCACATCGAAGAGAACGAGACTGTAGCACTGACCGAGGAATGCAGCGCTATCCTTCAAAACAAGCTCCCACCAAAGTTGAAGGACCCCGAAAGCTTCTCCATTCTATGCACAATAGGTAATATTGATATTGATAATGCTTTGTGCGATTTAGGAGCAAGCGTGACTATCATACCACACTCGGTTTTCAAACGGATGGACTTCGGGAATCTCGAACCTACAAAGATGTGTCTGCGCCTCGCGGATCATTCGGTAAGATATCCCGTGGGTATTGTTGAAAAAGGTTCCCACAATGGTAGTTAAGCTTTGCATTCCCACTGATTTTGTTGTACTTGAGATAAAAGAAGATGCTAGGATACCTATTATTCTTGGTAGACCGTTCTTAGCTACTGCAGGTGCGATGATAGACGTACAACAAGGAAAGCTGTCCTTACGTGTCGGAGACGAGACGAAAGAGTTTAACTTGTCCAGCACCAGGAACGACTCCTCATTTAAAGAGTCTTGCTTTACAGTCGATTCGCTGGACGAGTTCGCAAAAGACACGCTTGATCACGTAAGTGCTTCCGATTCTCTTGTACGGTATTTGACACGAGTTTGTGATAATGCAGGATTTGCGGACGAAGGAGCTGAGATGTACACGAAATTCATGAGTGCTATTGCAGCACTAGGAGACGCCCCATGTGAGGAGATACCATACGAAATCCATACTGGTTTCGCAGCAGAGAAGACGTCCAAACTTGAGCCCGAGCCAGCTCCGTCTTCCTTTCGGTATGATTACGCTGATTCCAATAAAACATAGCCTGCTGTTATGAATGCTAACATGAGGGCAGATGAGATGAGAAAACAACCCACACGCGTAAAGAAGCGTAGGAGAATCAGCTCTTCAGTATGTACGCACGGAACCTATACGAAAGACAGGCACGAACCTTCCATCGAAACTCAAAAACGGCTGCACCCGCACTTGCACGAGGTAATGGAAAAAGATGTCATAAAACTTTTCAATGCAAATACCCTTTGTACAACCTCGGGCAGCGAGCAAGTGAATCATGTGCATGACGTGCCAAAGAAAGAAGCACTGATTAAAGGATGGCATGACAAAAAGACCCTACTTCATGTCTTCCAAGCAGGTGATATAGTTCTACTTTTCAATTCTCGTCCTATACTTTTCTCGGGCAACCTACGTTCTCGTTGGTCTGGTCCTTTTCAGGTACAAGAAGTCTTCACACATGGAGACGTGGAACTATGGAGTGATTCGAGTGGCACATTCAAAGCTAATGGACAACATCTAAAGCTCTACCAAGTCGCTCAACCGATCGAAAGTGGAAACTCCATTTCCCTTTCAGATCCACCCGTCGCGCACGCATGAGTAATGGAGATGTCAAAACTTAAAGACGTTAAATAAGTGCTTTCTGGGAGGCAACCCAGCTGTTTGATTTTATTTTTTAGTTTTTAGTTTGAGACTCGGTTATTCGTTTTTGGTTTAAAAAACACAAAAAATACCACCGCAAACGTGCTTCGCTTCTCTTACCCTCCATCGAAGCTTCACGTCGAGGACGCCATTCAATTCAAGTCTGGGGGAGCAGCTCACGTTTGTCAGGTGATTTTGTTTCATTTTCTTTCATCTTCCTTTTGCCTTTGTAGTTTTTAGGTTGTTTTTGTGGTTTTTAGTTTGTTTTTATTTTCGTGAGTCAGAGTCGTCCCAGGCACTTGTCCGGTGCCACGTTTTGAGATGAACCCTGAACCTAGGATGCTTAAGAAGTTGGCTTTTTCCGTGAAATTTTGCATGTTTGAGCTACGTTTTCCCTAAGCGCTAGAGCTTATTAGTCGGCTGAAAAACAATAGGTCATAGTTCTTTGGGAATCCTAGTGTTGCTTGTGGGAGTTTAGACGAGGGTGCTAGGCTAGTTTATCGTTTATTCTCTCTATCTAAATGGTCATACTTCGTGTAGATGATGCTTTACTTCACTTTTCAATGAGGATTACTATATCATATGAGATCGAGCTTATTTGCAGATTAAGAACGCACACTAATACTCCGTTGTCGATAGAAATAATGACTGAAACGCATGATATAAAATCGATATGAGTGCATCGACCTTGATACTCTTTCGAGTGCTCGGGTCTAAGTGGTGGGTTGGCGATCATCTTTCTACGTCCTAAGGGCATGGCACAATAAAACGCCGCCTACTCCGTTGCACTCTTGAACGAGATGCATGAGTATATCGTCATCGGTAGTCTGCGTCTAAGTAGAGGCTGGATCCCTTCAAATCCGACGTCCTAGAAGCCTAGTGTGTATGAAAAGAAAAAAAAGGAAACGAAAAACAAGTCATAAAAAGAAAATAAAAAGAAAAAAAAAGAAAAGAAAAAAAAAGAGGAATAAAGAAAGAAAGAAGCTCGGAAAAGAAACAAGTATCCTCGGTTGTTCTAGATTTAGCATTGTCTGAAGTCTTGTTTGGTGGAGAGAGTTACAGTGGCTTGTTTAGTTTTGCTTTGATTTAGTTTCTCATGGGTAGCCTTGGTGAACCTAGGATGAAGACCGAAAACTTAATTAGGCCAAATTTGCTCTAGACGTGCTAGTTGATCGGTTAGGTTCGCTTTAGCGGTACTTCTAGGAGAAGGTTCTCGGATTTTGTACACCCCACGTGTTCTACGTTTACGTTTGCTTAGGGACAAGCAAACATTCAAGTCTGGGGGATTTTGATAATCTCGTTTTCATACGTATTTCTTGCACAATTTTAGAGACGTTTACGATATAGATGCGATGTTTACGTATGATTTTGTATCCGTTTTACTCGTTTTCATGTTTTCGTGTTCTTAGAGGTTTTTATGCATATTCGGTTCATTTTGGAGCTATAGGATGTACACGAGACAAAGTACAAACATCGAGGATCATCGCAGAACAAACAAGACGAGAATCGTCGAAGAACACCCTTACCTACGCGAGGCGTTTAGTCGGCAAGTCTATCCAGCAACTTGAGCCCGACCGGGGCACACTCAAGCCCGACCGGGGCACACCTCAGCCCGACCGGGGCACCTCTTTTCATCGCGTTCTTGCGCGATCTTCCGCACTGTACCTGAGCGGGTCTGAGTGCTTAATTTATCAGGTTTAGAACAACCGAGGTTAGGCCATGAAAGTAGGGTAGCAGCGGTTGAGGGTGAAACGGATGAATCACAGATCTTATGGGTTTAGTTCTGGGTGTCCGCCACAAAATTAGGGGAGAACTTGACTAGATCACGTGTCTATGCCTTGAGAGAGGGTAGATATCATATTAGGATCGTCTACCTTAGATAACTTGACTGGAATTGCATGATAGATAGATTGATTGTTGGTTTCGGTAGTCTTGTGGTGAAACCGGTTTCCTGGAACGTTTGTCTCATTCTTAAGGACTAGTTTGTTTATTTGCTTTTAGTATTTCATTCTTAATTCCCATATTTCGTTTGTTAGCAAGTTTGATTCACAGTTAGAGTTTAGGTTGTGTTGCGTAGTCCCTGTGGGATCGACATCTGAAGTACTACACACGTGCCGTGCACTTGCGGGTAGTTTAGGTTATTTGTTTAACTTTGAGAACGCATCAATTTCTAGTGGGATTCGTAGATCGTACATGCTCATGGATTACCCAAGATTACTATCTTAATCTTTGATAACCAAGATGATGGATGAACTCAAATACGTCCATAGGTGTGACCCGACTACCAAGGGAATGGATTATGTGATGTACAGTCACTACGAGATTACATATCAACCCAAATTAATATATTTGAGATGTAACCTCACTAC
Organism: Gynandropsis gynandra; assembly: GCA_036759665.1. Taxonomy (NCBI): domain Eukaryota; kingdom Viridiplantae; phylum Streptophyta; class Magnoliopsida; order Brassicales; family Cleomaceae; genus Gynandropsis; species Gynandropsis gynandra. The sequence continues at coordinate 36,428,017 of CM071866.1, forward strand.
CAAGGGTCTCATTCATACTAAATGGGTTAAGGAAAATACTAATAAGAAATAAGATTTCTAATCATATTGTAGCATTGATTAGTGGTTGCGTTATTTAGATGAATGAGACCCCCGATAGTAAAGTTGTTATAAGAATCAATCGCTCGGGAGTGTGTCAAAGATTGTTGGGCCTGTGATGGTCGTGGGCTCCTTTCCCAGAAAAGGAAGAGTAGACGCTGGTCCAAGAAGTCGTCCTCGACCAAGGGTGGTTAAACCAAGCCCAGGACAAATGATGGAAAAGGCAAATATGACGATGCTGAGTGCTTCTTCTGTAATAGGAAAGGGGTTAGTGAAAGAAGAATTCCCAAGAGTATCTTGCATCCCTTAAAGGCAAGAAATCAGGTATGACTTTCATGAAGAATGCTTCCATGATTTCCCTTATGGCTATTGATTCGACTATGTGGGTATTAGATGCCAGAAGTAATTTTATTATCTACAATATGTTAAAGGGGCATAGGATCAGTACAAGGCTATAGAGAGAAGACTTCAACCTATAAGTCAATAAAGGTGCAAAGTTTACGACATTAGCTGTAGGAAGTGTTTATATGTATATGTGTACTAGCAAGACACCTGTGTTAGAAGACTTTTGTTCTGTTTCGAAATTTATTTTGAACATAATTTCCATTTCTAGGTAGGATAAATATGGATTTAAATTATCTTTTCGAATAACATTTTGCTGTTTTTATCATAGTGATGAATTATTTTTGAATGGGTATTTACAATACGGTGTTTATATTTTACTTGGCGTAAGAGTTAATTTGATTAACATGCAAGTTTATGGCCAAAAGAAGAAAAACGATGATCATTTGAATCAAACCTTCCTCTAGGATTGTAGGTTCGGTCATATAGGGAAAAAATGGATAAACTCGTTGCATCGATATGGATATCTCGGATATGATATGAATCATATGCAATTTGTGAATCTTGTCTTCGAGGTAAAATGACTTATGTAGTCCGATGAGGGTTCGTGCAGAGGAAGGTATTCTACTTCATCACAACCACTGATGATATGTCATGGTACGAGTTTTTGTATCTTATAAAACATAAATCCAAGTATTTTGAAATTTTCAATCGGAGTGAAATGGAGAAGCAAACGAGAAAAGTTATCGAATCGATGAGATATAACCGTGGAGGAGAATACATGAGTCACGAAATCATTAATTATCTGACAAAATGGGATTTTGTTGCAGTGAAGATCTCTTGGAACTCGGCAACATAAAATGTTTTGAAAATGTCAATTCATACTTTATTGTATATGGTGTGAATATGAAACACATAAGAGCATGGGGTTATCCGTCCTTCGTCAAGAGGATGTAATCGGATAAGCTTGAGGCCAAATCCAATAAGTGTTGTTTTGTAGGATATCCCAAGGAAACAATGAGATAATTTTTCTATCACTCCTCATATCACAAAGTGTTTGTTGCTCAAGGTACGACCTTTTTAAAGAATTTGATGAGATACCCCGTGAGCATTCTTTTCTGGACGTGTTGAAAATGAATAAGAAGTTTTTGTCTTCAAATGTTGAAGTGGGTGGAACCCGTCCAAGAATATGTTAACCAACAACATCCATAAGAGATGTACCTTATGTACAAGCTTAGTTCAGAATGTCTATACATTCTCGACACGTGCTCGATAGGTTAAACCTAATGGTGCAAGATAATAAGGAAAATCATGTTGATGATGCCTCGTTGACTTTGGCAAAAGGGACGTAAAGTGTCATCTCTGAGATGTGGTGCCATGGAAATTGAAATGGAGTCGATGAGGGTAAAAAACAATTTGGACCTTTTTAAAGAATTTGATGAGATACCCCGCGAGCATTCTTTTCTGGACGTGTTGAAAATGAACAAGAAGTTTTTGTCTTCAAATGTTGAAGTGGGTGGAACCCGTCCAAGAATATGTTAACCAACAACATCCATATGAGATGTGCCTTATGTACAAGCTTAGTTCAGAATTTCTATACATTCTCGACACGTGCTCGATAGGTTAAACCTAATGGTGCAAGAGAATGAAGAAAATCATGTTGATGATGCCTCGTTGACTTTTATAAAAGGGACGTAAAGTGTCATCTCTGAGATGTGGTGGAGGCCATGCAAATTGAAATGGATTCAATGAGGGTAAAAAAATTTGGACTTTGGTTGAACCTTCACCAAACTCTGGACCAATCAATTGTAAATGGATTTACAAAAAAAAATATTATAGCGAATTAGGAAGGTGGAGACCTATAAATCTCGTCTTGTTGCTAAGGGTATGCTCAATGCAAGGCATTGACTATGAGAAATGTTGTCCACTGTAGCAATGCCCAAATCTATTTGCATTCTACTTGTGGTTGTGGCTTATCATGACTATGAGATATGTTAAATGGATGTGAAATAAACTTTTTTAAATGGAGAGCTCTAGGAAGAGATCTACATGACTCAACCTTTGGGTTTCACGGTCCTATATAGAGATAGCATGGTATGCAAACTGCAATGGTCCATTTTTGGACTTAAGCAAGCTTCTCAAAGTTGGAATCTTCAATTTAACAAGGTAGTTAAAAAGTTCAATTTTGTTAGATGCGAAGAAGAACCATGTGTGTAGAAGAAGGGAAGTAGGAGCAAGATAATATTAATAGTGCTATATGTGGATGCCATATTGCTAATAGGAAATGGCATACCATCATTGATACAAACCAAAGTTTGGATATCAGAGCAAATCCCAATGAAGAATTAGGAGAAGTGACCTATATTCTCGGAATAAGGACCTCTCTATAGATCTAGAAGGCTGCTGAGACTCTCATAATCCATGTACATTGATACCATTATGAAATGGTATAACATGGTGAATTCCAAGAATTGCTATCTTCCGATAGGCACTAGAATTTCTCTCGAGAGAGAGGATTTCCCTAAGACCCAAGATGAGATACAACACATGAGTAGGATCATGTACTCTCGTGTGGTTGGAGCTATCATGTACACTATGACATATACACGCCCTGATGTGGCCTTTGCGCTAAGTGTAGCGAGTCGGTATTAGGTAGATACCGATGAGGAACATTGGAAGTTGGTGAAAACCACCCTTAAGTACATGAGAAGGACTAAGGACCAATTTGGAATCTATGAATATTCTAGTTTAGAACTACAAGGGTTCACCAATATGAGTTTCGCATCAGAAGAGAATGGCAGTAAAATCCACGTTAGGTTATATGTTTTGCCTGGAAAGTGGAACGGTCAGTTAGAAAAGTTTCAACCAGGCTGTGGTAGCCAAATTGGTTATGGAAGTGGAATACGGCACATCTTTCGAAACGGAAGTGGTAGTGGTCTGGATTAGGAAGTTCATGAGTGAATTCGGCGTGGTCCTTTCATTAAAGAGCTCATTCCCCTTGAGCGATAGCTAAGGAATTAAAATTAAGTTCTCATCAAATATTGAAGCATGTTATGCTGAAATACCATCTCATTTGAGAGATTATACAACGTGGAGTCGTGCATATATTGATGGAAAGGGAAACACGATTGAGCCACTCACAAAGACATTCGGGTCAAAGTAGTTTGATGAGCACAAATTTACAATTGGATTGAAAGATTTGATATATGGAAATTAGGTCTAGTAATATTCAATGAGTTAAGGTTATTTAAATTTAAACTATTGTACGTACACGTCTAGAGTCCATATTGAAAACTTGTTATCATGATAAATAAAAATGAGTATGATCGTGTATACCTAGAAAGAAGTTATTGGTTGTAGGATAACCAATAATACGTTGTTTATCTAGATCGAATGACATACATGTGGTGGTTTCTATTGGATAGAAATTAGATCTCTTTTACTAAATCATATATATGGATGATGCACATTGAGATCTAATAATTGAAATGATATAAAATGAGATTTTCTAATTGTTCATTTACCAAGTATATGTCACTAGGAGATTCTTCGAAAGGATCTAAATGTCATATTTTCTTTGGAACTGAGGCCAACAATGTAGTTGACAAATTACTTGTCATTCTTTGGTTCCAAGCATCATGTATTTTAAAGCACTTTTTGAAAGGATATTGAAAATGATCATTTATTTGTGCAATTGATATTTGGCCAATATGGAATCTGTCAACTCTTGGTGAGAGTTTGATATCTATGTTACTGAGTAAGTCCTTGGCCAAAGCAGTAGAATGATTAGAGAAAATGAGTTTTCTCGAGTTCATTCAACATACAGTTACGATAGACATGAAACATAGTTGGTAATCTGTTAGGGGTCGATAGTCAAACCATGCCTTAGGATTATCTAGAGCTGGAAAGACAAAAAGAAAATTTTGGATTATCTTTCAAAGCGGTTCGATGGAATAAAAGATGTTTATTCACATTACTGGTCATTGAGGAGTGTTGCTAGATGCCAACCTAGTATCGAAGATTAGTAGGACTAATTATGTATTGGTTTAGTGTTGAAACCATGAGGTTACACACTTACGAGTGTTTTGTGTGGAAATTGATTGTGTTTTCCACTATGATCGAAAACACAATTGATGAATGGAATCGGTCCATTAAAAATGGACATGTCTCTGAGGGTTGCATATATGATATGCATAATAGATTGCATATAGAAATACGGAAATGTATTACCAAGTAATTGGTATTCAAGACAAGTGAAAGATTGTTATAAAAGTTATGTTATGTGCATAAATGAAATTAACGAAAAATACGATGACCTAAAAACAATTAATTGCAAGTTGATTAATTGCAATTTGGTCATTGAGATTAAGACATATAGATATCTTAAGTTTCCACTAATTTTAAAAAAAGAATAGACATGATCAGAAAACCTGTAAGAAACCAAGAGACGCAAAATAGAAATCAGACTATCTTCGATTCCCCTCATGTCACGCGTTTAACGATAGACCTTATCTCGATGTGGACTACTTGTGGAGGTTCCATATAATCGGCGCTACGTTCTACACTATCTAATTACTAAAGGTTATTAATTCAAACGAGTGGTTGATTCGTTTTTTTATGAAAGATTCCAACTGAAATGGAAATCTATAAAACTTACTAGATCTATAATTTGGATTGTGAAAAAATGTTTTTATTGTCCAATCCTACAACCTTATAATATATAATAAAACAATTACTAATACCTAAACCGAGATATAACATGAATTTTATAGCTTTATTTTTCGATGTGGAAATAATGGTTGAGAATAAAAAAAATAGAAAATAAGAAATAAAAAATGATCATATATGAAAATATATGGAAGATCACAACCTCTTTTACCGGCGGATCGTTGATTACAAATGAGAACGCCTTTATGAAAATGTCTACTACACTTTTTGGTCGCATATTATTTGTCTTATTTTATTTGTTTGTTGTGATTATAAATTATAGTTCAATTTATCTATACACAATATATATCAATTTGTATCTAAAAGTGCATAATATTTATAGATATAACATTTAAAAAATATTACAATACATAAATTTTTATCCAATTATTTTATATTACATAACAACAAATATATTTTAAAAAAATTTAAAATATATTTTGAACTCTAAACCCTAAACCTCAAATTCCAAAACCATTAATATTATTGGATAGTTTATAATTATTAAATCCATGGTAGAAATTTAATTACAGAACAGATTTTCGACTTTTATCCGGCTGATCGGTTCACAATGTTCCAGTTACATATCAACTTTGATCGACCAGTGTCCTTTTTTTTGGAGAAATCGTGTTTTTATCCTCCACTTATTTAAAATATTTTATAAATTTTTTGTTGAACAAATATTTTAAAAAGAAAAACATGTTTAAATTTAAAATTTCTAAAATATTTGTATCAGAGGAAAGAAAGTATAAATAAAATTTCAAACATTTTAAATTTATTTTAATTGTTTCATTCATAGATTTAAGAACAAGAAAATATCTAATGAGTAAAATTCTTAATAAAATATAATGAACAAAATATATTCTTTATGTTATAAGATTGAACGTATGGTCTCCTTGTTTACATAGAAATATTTATTTCTTTTAAGTTTCAAAAAAATCGACAAATAGAAAAAAAATTACTTGTGTACATTTTCGAAACATAATTATATATTGATGATTTTGGGAAATGTTGACTTATTATATATTGATGATACTGAAATTTGTTTTGTTATAAAATCTATCAAAATTTTGAAATTATCAAACAATAAAAATTATTGTAAGATAGAATTTTTTATTTTCAAATTTGAGTGCTAAGCCCACACAAATTTAAAAGTTTTAAATGTTTCATCTATTAAAAAGTTTTCGAATAAGATTTTAGAGTTTTCATTCGATGATAAAATTTGTCTTACATTATTTCACAATTTCAAAAATTAGAAAAACATTATGATCAAAATAGTTTAAAAGTTATTATTGATATCTCTTAATGAATTACAACAATAATTACAAACATTCTACATTTTAGTGTAATTTATTTTAAAAATAAAATAGACTATAGATTGCTAAATCATTTTCTGTTTGTGTTGATGTAATCATATTTAACTTAAAAATATATATTACGAGGTAGAAAATTTGGATCTATAACATTATACGACGAGCCATTTTGTAAAAAATGTTTCTCATTCATGTGTAGAAAAAAGAATGATACAAGCGTTCATATAGATGAGAATTGTGGTAGAACGGTGAGACTGAAAGAGAGTCAAACTAGAAGAATGTTAAACATGATTACGAGGAAACTAAAATGACGAGAAGTGTAATCACGAGGTGTGTGGAGATGAGGGGTCTTTGTATTTCTCAATAACGTTGGAGCATGTAAATCGACAATGTCCAAGTTTCCAATAAAACATCAAATCCATGTCGTCCTGATGTTTTGGTGAAGATATTCGTATTTTGTTTTCTAGTACTCTAGTCATTAAAAGATAAAAGAACAAAAAAATCAAACACTTTCTCAGAAATTGTCGACGGTCGGGTCGGTCGAAATTTCAATGGCTTGTCGCGCTTGGTTCGGTAGTCTATTGATGATCGAATTGATCCGTTGAAGTCGATGCGTCGAAAGGACATCTGGGTTGGAACGCCGAAAGACGTCTGGGACGGTACGCCGTATGACATATGGGTATATATGTCGAATGGCGTCTGGGTCGGTACGCCGAAAGGCATCAAGGTCGGTAAGCCAATGGACGTTTGGGTGGGAACGACAAGGGGCGTCGAGGTAGGTACGTTAAAGAGCGTCTGGATCGGAACGCCGAAGGGCGTCTGGATCGGTATGCCGAAGGACGTTGAGGTCGGTATGCCGAAGGATATCGAGGTCGATAAGTCGAAGGGCGTCTAAGTCGATATTGATGAGCTTGTCATGTCTAGAGTCGGAGTGGTCTGGTCGGGATTCGAATCGGAGTCGGTGGTCAAGTTCGGCATTGAAACGGAGGAAACTTTTTGGTCGAATTCGGTCTAAAAATCGGTCGTGAAATGAAAAACATCATCATAATAATTCGCGGAAGTCCAAGAACCTAAACCCTAAAAGTTTTGGATCGATGCTCTGATACCATGATACGACGAGCCATTTTGTAAAAAAGTTTTTCATTCATATGTAGAAAATAAAATGATACAAACGTTTATATAGATAAAATTGCAATAGAATGAAGAGATTTAAATATAGTCAAATTAGAAAAATGTGAAACGTGATTAAGAAGAAACTACAACGAAGAGAAATGTAATCACTAGACAAAAAAAATTGTATTTCCCAATAACCATCAATAATATCTCAGTCTCTTTGCATAATTTATTCCTCCATGTTTGAAAATAATTCTAACATACGAATAGTATATTATTTTTCAAAAGAACATATTATTATACATGGAATGAAACTACTTTAGTTGCATGGAAGATTCGATGCTTCCGCAACTGGTGGAGTATAGATATTTTTTTATGTTTTTTTCAAATTTTGTATCCAACAAAGATATTAAAATACTACATCATTAACATTAGAAAATACTGTCCCCACGTGGGAATACTTCTAATTAGCACTTACGAAATGAAGAAAAAAAAACATCAATGTCACCAATCCCATATATGTAGATTTATATTTGTTGATCGATTTTATGCCTCTGATTTTGCATAATATATTAAAAATTAGTAATAGTCTAAAATTTTCTTTAATATATTTAATATTTTTATTTTACCATAAAATTTAATTATTGGAAAATAAAAGTATCAATTTTTAGATTTTGTTATTTTTCTTCTATATACTGAAAAAAATCAATGCCATATATTTATACTCCTAGATTTTTTAAAAAAAAATGTTTACAATGAAATTTTTTCAATGTATAATTTGTCAAATTTAATACTTGATAGATTTTACGGTGAAACAAAAATAATATAATGAATGACAAATTATTTAAACAATTGAAAAATGTCTAAAATACTGAAAGAAAGAAGAAGAACAATAATATATGTGTTTGGATTGTCGATTTAACAAACTTATTCACAATCTTAATTTTAAGATTTCGAACAACATGAAATATATAACATATTGCACAAGAATAGAAACAACAAAAAAACACAAATAAGCCTCTAAAAATACAAGCTAAAAAATGATGTGTTATCATCCCATAATATAGAATATTGACTATGTATTTAAATGTCTCCACACGTGCATCTCACGTGAAGTAACTAATGCCAACAATCCAGTTTAATGAACCAATTCAATCTCGGTTTAAGCCGTAATATGACCAATATTTTCTGAACCAAAATTCTAAGTCGCTTTGCAAATCAATTGCATACTCTGCAATTCTGCACTTTATGCCATTGAGTTTCTTTCCTTTCAACTATGACTCCATTCTTTCAATCTCCATTTCCTGGAGCAATAAGGTATTTGCAAGTTCATTTAGTTTTAAAATAAAAAAAATTCACTTGAGGTGTTTGGTGAAACTTTGACACATTCACCACCTTTGTCACTACATCAATAGGGTTGTAGCTTAATGCAATTTGTTTTTACATGTATCAGAATCTTCTCCAATCAAGTGTATTATGACATGTAGTCTCATGTCTATGTATTTCGTTCTTTCATGAAACACATTGTTATTAGACAAACAAACGACGCTTTGTGAATAACACCAAACTTCTGTTTTATTCTATTTGAATCCCAACTATATTACAAATCTCTTTAATCACATCGCTTCCTTCACAGCTTCTATAATACCCATGTACTCAACTTCTGTTGAGAACAATATCACAACATATTGTAGTGACGATTTTCAACTGATAGTATTACCACTAGACATAAAAACATACCTTATGATTGAATAACACATGTCTAGATCTGATGCAAGGTCAAAGTCACAAAATCCTTCCACTTTAAACTTTTCTAGTTATGTTAAAGTTAGCTAAGTGTCCTAAGACAAATTAACTTATCTGGAGTTGCAGGTGACAGACGCGACTCGTGCGGGCTGGGTGTGTCACCCGCTCGAGTGCGGCACGCATGATCGCGCAAGATCGCGATGGAAAACGAGGCGACCCACTCGGGCTAGGGTGTGCCCCGGTCGGGCTGGTGTGTTCCCCGATCGGGCTGGGTTGTGGCCCGCTCGGGCTATTGCCACGGGCGTGTGTAGTGCTTGCCTGACTCGTGCTCAATTTGCTGGAAAAAATCGCTGAACTAAATGTCCGCTCGGGCTAGGGAGTTACCCGCGCGGGCTGATGCCATTCCTTGCCGATTCTCATCCTGTTTATTCCGTGATGATCCTCGATGTTAATACTTTGTCTCGTGCACGTCCTTTAGCTCAAAAAATGAACTGAATACGCATTAAAACCTGTAAGAACATGAAAGCGCGAAAACGAGTAAAACATATACAAATCATACGTAAACATCACATCTATATCGTAAACATCTCTAAAATCGTGCAAGAAATACGTATGAAAACGAGATGATCAAAATCCCCAAGACTTGAATGTTTGCTTGTCCCTAAGCAAACATGAACGTGGAACACGTGGGGTATACAAAATCCGAGAATTCCCCTTTCTCCTAGAAACACCGCTAAAGCAAACCTAACCGATCCAAGTCGAGATCGAGAGCAAATTCGGCCTAATCAAGTTTTCAGTCTTAATCCTAAGTCCACCAAGGCTATCCATGAGAAAGTAAATCAAAGAAAAACTAGACAAGCTCCGTAACTCCCTTCACCAAACAAGACTTCAGACAATGCTAAACCTAGATCAACCGAGGATACTTGTTTCTTTCTTTCCGAGCTTCTTTC
>CM071866.1:36459695-36475298 GCA_036759665.1 Gynandropsis gynandra
AAATCGGTCGTGAAATGAAAAACATCATCATAATAATTCGCGGAAGTCCAAGAACCTAAACCCTAAAAGTTTTGGATCGATGCTCTGATACCATGATACGACGAGCCATTTTGTAAAAAAGTTTTTCATTCATATGTAGAAAATAAAATGATACAAACGTTTATATAGATGAAAATTGCAATAGAACGAAGAGATTTAAATATAGTCAAATTAGAAAAATGTGAAACGTGATTAAGAAGAAACTATAATGATGAAAAATGTAATCACTAGACAAAAAAAATTGTATTTCCCAATAACCATCAATAATATCTCAGTCTCTTTGCATAATTTATTCCTCCATGTTTGAAAATAATTCTAACATACGAATAGTATATTATTTTTCAAAAGAACATATTATTATACATGGAATGGAACTACTTTAGCTGCATGGAAGATTCGATGCTTCCGCGACTGGTGGAGTATAGATATTTTTTATGTTTTTTTCAAATTTTGTGTCCAACAAAGATATTAAAATACTACATCATTAACATTAGAAAATAATGTCCCCACGTGGGAATACTTCTAATTAGCACTTACGAAATGAAGAAAAAAAACATCAATGTCACCAATCCCATATATGTAGATTTATATTTGTTGATCGATTTTATGCCTCTGATTTTGCATAATATATTAAAAATTAGTAATAGTCTAAAATTTTCTTTAATATATTTAATATTTTTATTTTACCATAAAATTTAATTATTGGAAAATAAAAGTATCAATTTTTAGATTTTGTTATTTTTCTTCTATATACTGAAAAAAAAATCAATGCCATATATTTATACTCCTAGATTTTTTTTAAAAAAATGTTTACAATGAAATTTTTCAATGTATAATTTGTCAAATTTAATACTTGATAGATTTTACGGTGAAACAAAAATAATATAAAGAATGACGAATTATTTAAACAATTGAAAAATGTCTAAAATGCTTAAAGAAAGAAGAAGAAGAACAATAATATATGTGTTTGGATTGTCGATTTAACAAACTTATTCACAATCTTAATTTTAAGATTTCGAACAACATGAAATATACAACATATTGCACAAGAATAGAAACAACAAAAAAAACACAAATAAGCCTCTAAAAATACAAGCTAAAAAATGATGTGTTATCATCCCATAATATAGAATATTGACTATGTATTTAAATGTCTCCACACGTGCATCTCACGTGAAGTAACTAATGCCAACAATCCGGTTTAATGAACCAATTCGATCTCGGTTTAAGCCGTAATATGACCAATATTCTCTGAACCAAAATTCTAAGTCGCTTTGCAAATCAATTGCATACTCTGCAATTCTGCACTTTATGCCATTGAGTTTCTTTCCTTTCAACTATGACTCCATTCTTTCAATCTCCATTTCCTGGAGCAATAAGGTATTTGCAAGTTCATTTAGTTTTAAAATAAAAAAAATCACTTGAGGTGTTTGGTGAAACTTTGACACATTCACCACCTTTGTCACTACATCAATAGGGTTGTAGCTTAATGCAATTTGTTTTTACATGTATCAGAATCTTCTCCAATCAAGTGTATTATGACATGTAGTCTCATGTCTATGTATTTCGTTCTTTCATGAAACACATTGTTATTAGACAAACAAACGACGCTTTGTGAATAACACCAAACTTCTGTTTTATTCTATTTGAATCCCAACTATATTACAAATCTCTTTAATCACATCGCTTCCTTCACAGCTTCTATAATACCCATGTACTCAACTTCTGTTGAGAACAATATCACAACATATTGTAGTGACGATTTTCAACTGATAGTATTACCACTAGACATAAAAACATACCTTATGATTGAATAACACATGTCTAGATCTGATGCAAGGTCAAAGTCACAAAATCCTTCCACTTTAAACTTTTCTAGTTATGTTAAAGTTAGCTAAGTGTCCTTAGTTCTTTTCAGATACTTTAGTATCCATTTCACTACAGTCCACTGGTCTCTAGTTGGTTTACTCACAAACCTACTTATCCCCTTTATACTATAGGTAAGGTTTAGTCTTGACCATACCATGACATACATGATGCTTCCGAAATCATGATTGAGGCGCGTTATGTATTTCAATTTATTGATCATCATATTTCCTTGCCTCCAGCTTAAAATGAGTTTCTAAAGGCATTTAGACAACTTTTGTTTATGTCATTCCAAAGACTTTTTACAATCTTCTCCAAATATTCCTTCTAAAATAACCTCAAAATTTCTTTCAACTATCTTTCTTTATATACATACCAAGAATCTTGGTTGCTTGTCCAAATCCTTCATGCAAAAAATTTTTACTAAATAACATCTTAATGGCATTGAACTCTTTCATATTATTGGTTATAATCAACATATCGTCCACATACAACAACAAATACACATATGAGTTATCAGATAACTTCTTGAAATAAACAAATGAGTCATATCTACTTATGTAAAATTTTAAATCCAACATAAAGGTGTAAAATTTCTTTTTCTATTGATGTGGACTTTGCTTTAGTTCATATACGAACTTTTTCAGTAAACATACATAACATCATTGTTTTTATCAATATATCTCTTTGGTTGTTGCATATATAAATTTTCTCTTCAAGATCATCATGAAGAAATGATTTTTTACGTCGATTTATTCTAGTTCCATGTAATAAAACAATACCAATGAAAGCAACAAATTTATAGACACGTGATTTACGATGGGAGAAAAATATTCTTGATAGTCTATTCCTTCTGTTTGAGAATACCACTTTGCATCTAATCTTCCTTTTTACTTTGGACCCTCAATTCTAGAAAATTCTGATGTTTATTTAAAGATCCACTTACAACCAATGATCCTATGATTTATTGGTTAATCAACAAGTTCTCAAGTATTTTTCTTGACTAATGAACTCGTCTTTTCTAATATTGACGATTTCCACTTTCTTTGCCTTTAGATCTGATTGCTTCTTCATAATTCATTAGTTCTTCCATATGAACTTCTTCTAAAGATGTAAGTGTAAAAGCAACAAAATCATAGTGAAAGTATATGATAGGAGGATGAATTTGTCTCCTCTCATGATCCTTTGCAAGTTGATAACTACATGAGGAATCATTCTGATCAATATTCAGTTCAAGATTTTATGAACTAGATTGTGTTGAATCTAAAATTTTATGGTTCAGCATCTAACTTTGGTTGATCCTTATGGTCTCGATATTAATGTTGTATTCCTTGTGGGTCATATAGTGAGATTGTGATCACCTACTTTCTATTTCTTTTGTCTCTACTAAAGATCCATCTTCTTTCTTTATATCCTTACAAAACCTTTGTTTCTTGAAACGCAACACCCATTATGATTATGAATTTCCACTCCACTAGTATCCACAACTTTTATCCTTTGATCGAGTCTAGATATCCAATGAATATGGTTTTCTTTGATAGTGGATTGAGTTTTCCTTAAATAGAATGAGCAAAATCCACTGATCCATTGAACCAAATCTTCTTAGATAGTTGTGGTTTGGTTTTCTACTTGTCCATCTTTGCTCTAGTGCATACAAACTATATTGTTGCATATGGTATTTTGTTAATCATATGAATGGTCACCATAGGTGCTTACTAAAAGTATGTGTTCTAATCCTGCATCTCCAAGAAGGCATCTTACATTGTTTCTGATTGTTTGATTTATATGTTTTGCCACTCCATTGTACCGCGTAGTGTGAATGCAAGTTTTGTGACTTATGATGTCGTTACTCTTACACCATTCATCAAATATTTTATAGTAGAATTCCAAACCATTATCACTTATGTTAAATTTGATGTATTTCTCTGTCTATTTTGCAACCATGACCTTCCACTCCATGAATCTTTTCAATATCAGGTCTTTAGTTTATAAGAAAATACAGACTTTTCTGATGAAGTTAACATGATTATTAGGAAACAATGGTTGTTGGCTAATGAGAGTGTCACTGAGAAAGATCCCCACAAATCTAAATGGGTCTACTCTAATGGATGACTTCAGAATTGATATCCATTTTTCAACTAAGTTTATGAGATTACTTTAAACACAAACCTCACATATATTACATTATAATAAGGGTGGAAAAGGTATCTGCGGAATCCGTCTCGACCTAAAACCTATCCCAAATACGGAAACAATACTCGTACTCGTGGGTTCGACTTCAGGCTCGGGGTAAAAATGACGAGATTTGCAAGTTTTGGTTCGAGTCATGTTTTGTATATTACAGATTCAGGTACTCGCAGATACCCAAAAGTTTAATAAATTTACAATTTTCCCTTATGTATTTAACCCTAAAAACATATCCTAAGAGTCAAAAGCTTAATGTACCCACGAAATCCAGATTTTCCACTTATTGTCTTCGATGATACTCTCGGTAAGGTTTCTCTCCTGCACAGTGGTATTTCATTACGAATGAACATGGAAAATACTGTTTCATGTCCATGCTCAAATTTGAATTTTTCTTCATGTTGTTGGTCGTTTTCTGGTTTACAAGTGTCTTCTATGGCTAAGAATTCCAAGATGCCTCAACCTTAATTTCAATCATTTCTTCCTTTCGAGAATTCGTCAGAAAGAAGCAAATCCAATCAAGTGGAATATTCCACTAATAAAAGATCAAGTATCAAATAAAAATTTAAATTATGATTCTTGGAGATATTTAAAACAACATGAAAAGGTTCGAAAGCTACTTGTATTCATTGTATACATTAATAGTTGCATATCGAAGAGAGAAATTTCGACTAGTACAATACTAAAACACTTTAGAAGTTTTAAAAATAACCTTGTAAAGATTGTGTTGATGATAAAATATAGTAAAAAAGTAAAACAAACAACTTTACATCGTCAAGTGAACAAAAATGAATTTACATGAGGTGTTTCATCTTTTGTTGCATTGGAACAAGTGGCAACTAGAAAAGTATCAGTGAAAATGATCATAATAGATGAGTCGTCTTTCAGGTTTGTTAAAGGGGAAGGGTTTTAATATCACATGAGTGTGGCTCAATCTCGTTTCATGATTCCTTCACAAATGACAATAACTAAGGATTGCGTGAGTTTATATTTGGAAGAAAAGAATAAATTGTGATAGTTTCTTAAGAAACACAGAGGGAGTGTTTCTCTCACCACTAATACTTGCATATCAGTGCTAAACTTTAACTTTAATTTTATGTGTTTGACTGCATATTATGTTGATGTTGATTGGAAACCATTGGTAAGATGATTGAATTCGTGTCATTGTCCGTTATGTAAGGTCTTCTACAAATAGAGTTACGAAATTTAAGAAATATTTAGCACATAAAGAGTTTTCAATCAAAGTTGGTCTTTGTTTGGATGTTCAAATGAGATAAAATTCTACATAACTAATGTTAGAATCAGCTCTCAAACTTAAAGAAGGTTTTGATATGCTTGGGTTAGAAGGGATGATTATGTAGCAGACCTCACAAAAAATGGGTTAGGTCCCCCAAAACATGATTATTAGACTTATGCATGATCTTAGCGATCAATTTTAAAATGCTTTTATGAATCAAATTTGAATATCTCAGGTTTACGATATATCACTGGAAATAAGTACATGAAAGAGATATTTGGTGTTTGGTTTAAAATTCAACATATGGTTTCGGTTGGTGATGAAAGTAAAAAGGCAATGTCAGTGAAGAAGTTTGATAAATTTTTAGCATTCAGATAATGTCAACTTGATGGTTTATGGGGATATAAGTTTATGTATGTTATATGAATGCTTTGAAATCTTATGATGATGATGTGACAATTGATGCAATTCTTTCGAACATTAAGAATGCTATAGAGAAGTTGTTTAAGTAGTATGAATCGGTTTGCTCTACTAGTTCACAATTATCTAATAGTCAAGTTGAAGCAAGTATTGAGCTTGATGATGATAATTCAAACCTCCATTATGATAATTTGGATAACTTGTTTGCGAAATAAAAGAAAGTGAAGGTGTAGAATTTATGTTTCAATTGACGTGGACTTTGTTTTTGTTCATATAAGAACTTTTTCATTAAACATAATTAACATCATTTTTTATCAATATATCCCTTTGGTTTTTGCATATCAATTTTTCTTTTCAGGATTATCATGAAGAAATGATGTTTTTACTTCGATCTATTCTAGTTTCATGTTAGAAAACACTACCAGTGAGAACAACAAATGTATAGACACATGATTTACCACAGGAGAAAAAGTTTCTTGATAGTATACTCCTTTTGTTTGAGAATACCCTTTTGCAACTAATCTTTCTTTGTACCTTAGACCCTTAATTCTAGAAATATCTGCTTTTTATTTGAAGATCCACTTACAAGTAATGATCTTGTGATTGTTTGGTTTATCAACAAGTTCTCAAGTCTTGTTCTTGACGAATGAACTTGTCTTCTGACAATGTTAATTTCCATATTTCTTGTCTTTAGATCTGATTGCTTCTTCATTGTGTTGAATCTAAACTTTTTTGGTTCAACATCTAGCTCTCGTTGTCCTTGTGGTCTCAACATTAATGTTGTAATCCTTTTGGATCATCTAGTGAGATTGTAATCACTTAATTTTTTGTTCTTGTGTCTTCTATAAAGATTCCTCTCCTTTTATTTATGTTACTATCGACCTTTGTTTCTTACAACACAACATCCATTATGATTATGAAATTTCACTTCACTTCATTGATATCCATAATTTGTATCCTTTGATCCAGTTTGGATATCCAACGAATATGATTTATTGGCTAGTGGATTGAGTTTTCCTTGAATACAATGAGCAAAAGCCTATGAGCCAAAAATTCTTAGATAAGTGTAGTTTTGTTTTCTATTTGTCTATATCAGCTCTAGTACATACAAACTCAAAGTTACAGATGGTGATTTGTTAATCATATGAATGGCCACAACATATGCTTCTGCTAAAAATATATGTGTCAATCTCACATCTTTGAGAAGGCATCTTACATTGTTCATAATTGTTCAATTTATATGTTCTACCACTTCATTTCAAATACTATTATGATTTCAAGGCTTTTAGTTATGTTTCATTATTTAAAGACTTGTATTTATGTTTTTATGATTTGAAAACTTATGTTGTACGATTTTAAGACTTTTAGTTATGTTTTTATGATTTTTAATTCTATTTTAGTGGGTTGAATATGAATTTGTAAATTTTCAAATTCTTTTATTTTTTATATCTTTTTTATTTGTGGGGCGAGTATTTATGGGTTTTGAATTTTTTTGCGGGTAACCCATTTACGAGTAATGAAATTTGTTACCCATGTGAAATGGATTTGAGTTCGAGTAATAATATTCTGGCGGATACTTGCGATGTTCATCCCTACATTCTATACCCTTATTCCTTTCAAAAAAGACATTTTCTTGACCCGAAATCCCATTCCTTTTTGGCTCATATGTGCTAGCCTATATATAGATATTTATTTACGAACGTTTGTTGCTTATCTGTGACTTTCTTCACCTTCAATTCTTTCAGCACATTAAACCCCTTTGAAGTTCCCTTTCGTTATGAATATAACTTCGTTTAACTTGTAGTTTAACCTTGATTATCTAATGAACCGAAAGGGATTAAATTCTTTTTTAGATCTTGGATATAATGAACTTGCATACAATCTTAATTTTATTGAGCCAATCCCTTAACCCTGCAAGACCCATTATTTACCATTATATTTTTTTTCTTGAAACCAATTTTGAGCTCTTGAAACCAATTTTGTTGAGGAGTCATATGAACAATCCGAGTCCAAAATCCGTTGATCCATGGGATCTTGATCTGAGATTTTTAACACCTCTATTTCATCCTCCACAATTTTTCGTTGTTTCCTCTTTAGACTTGCGTCCTTGGTTTTGAAGATCCTTTCTTCTGGTGTTGCAATCACGTTTAAAGTGACTATCCTTCTCACAATACCAACAATCAGACCTTGGATTTCCCCTTGATTTTGACCTAGATTTCCTTTTATTACGTCACCACCTTCACACTTCTCACTTCGTCTAACAATCTGATTTTTAGTTGTATTTCTTCTAAATTTTGCTACCAGTTCAAGCTCCTTTGAGAAAGTTGCTTCGGTGATTTTATCAAAGGTTATTGTCTGTTGTACTGCACTATGTCTTTTAATTTCTCATACTACCAATGTAACAAATTCAACAAGAACAAAACTGATCAGCTTCAGATATATCTATCTTTAGATTTACAAGATCTGAAAACATCTACATTTTCTTCCAAGTAGTTAGTTTTTTCCATAATGAATCCATATAATTTTTGCTTCATGTACATTATATTCGACAAAGATTTATGCATGAACTCATGGTGTAATGCTCTCCACAAACTATCTGCCATCTCATTTTTCACATTTCTCGTGATCTAATGACAAAGACAAACTAGAATAAGATTTCGTACCTTTCCACTTTTTTCTCGTCGAGCGTCTTCCCACCTTTGCTTACATTATTATCCTTTGATTCTATGTTATTTTTATCTTTCCTTTCACTATTTACTTGATCTTTCTATCTATTTTCTGATCATCTGTTAAAACGTCATGTAGTTTCAGGATTTCGAAATTCACTGAGACTTCCTTTTTCCAAAGGGAAAAGTCTTTTACCATCGTATTTATCAATGTTTAGTTTAACCACCGTCGTCATCCCTAATTCTTTTTTCCAAGGGTGGAGTTCAAGAATTATGTAAAGAAATCCTCAAGTGATGAATTTTTTGAACTCAATTAGTAATTCGATTGAGCCTCAATTTTCCAAACTTGCATTCAGAAAATCTACCAGTCGAGATACTCCTTTTCTCCAAACCATGTTTGATACCAGCTGTAAAAAATTCACGAATGATTTGGCGAATTGAAGAATACCTAAAATGTCGAAAGAGATAAGAAAAAAGAATAACAATATACGTGTTTGGATTGTCGATTTAACAATCATACTCACAGCCTCGATCTTAAGATCTCGGAACCCTCCTTTGATTGACAAAATAAAATATACAACAGACTTACACCTAGAATGAAAACAACAAGGAAAACACGAAAAAAAAAATCTCTAAGAATACAAGCTGGAAAATGGTGTTATGTTCTGGTCCCAAAATATAGAATATCAACTGTGTATTTAAATGTTTCTACACGTGCCTCTCACGTGAAGTACCTAAAGCCAACGGCCCAGTGTAATTAATGAGTAAACCAATTTAATATGGGTTCGATTTAAGCCGGTCAATACTCTCTAAACCAAAATTATAAGACGGTTTAATCGCATACTTTAAATATAATTATGAACTTTTAAAACATAATAATAACATAAATTTTGTTTAGTGTTTTGACGATTGAACAGGCGTGTATTGTGCTTAATTATGGATCATATATTTACCCTACATTGAGAACTAAATCTTTAGAGAATTTCAAGGACATGGTTAAAGATCTCAAGAGAAGCAGAAACCCAATATTTATATGCATAACGCCAAGAGTTGAGATCTGATGCGAAATTCACAACTTTATAAAGAAATCAATATATTTACCACTACACCGCCGACACATTTGCATAGATATATATTTAATATAACTAGTAATTTGAAGTTTGAAATATATATAAAAATTATGAATTCAAAAATTTATTGCGTCTGCCGTTTTCTTCCCTCCCGGTACCTTCCTCCACCTTCTTCCATATAAGCCTACGTCTCTTTCTCATCTTCTTCCATATAAGCCTACGTCTCTTTCTCATCTTCTTCACCAACTTCTCTCTCTCTCTCTCTCTTTTCTCTCTTTCCTCTCTCTCTCTCTCTCTCTCTCTCTCTCTCTCTCTTCTCTCTAGCATTGAAATTCAGGTGATCAGAAATCATCGAACAAATTCGAGCGGATTCGATCGTCCTTTTGGATCATTCTGATTCAAAAGGGTCAAAATTTCTTCAATAAACAGAATAGGAGCACGACCCATCAATCATTTCGATCTCTTTGATTAAAAAAGATCGAACATTTCTCGATGGTTTCATCACAAAAAGATCACAGAATGGGTTCTGCTGCTCTTTTTCTCCTTGTTCTGCTTGGGTTAATTGAATATGGAATTTCAGGGCATGACTACAAACAAGCTCTGAGCAAAAGCATTCTGTTCTTCGAGGCTCAAAGATCCGGACACCTCCCTTCCAATCAGAGAGTCTCTTGGCGTTCACATTCCGCTCTTAACGACGGCAAAGCCAGTGGCGTAAGTTCTTTTCCTCCCTTTTGTATTTTTTTTAATTTGTTAATTATCTTTTAAATCGTCATTTTAAAAAATATCAGTGTTGTTTTGATTTCTATGATATTGGTCAATGACCAAATTTAATAAGGTTCAAGTGCACCACAAAAACTGTAGATTACGTAATATTAAAATTATACTTTTGGATTTTATTAAACAATATAAAAAAGTTTTGGTTTTGAAAACTATATTAACTTCGTTCGATGAAATACTAAAATATATAAATAATAAGAAAATTGAAAAATACAAAATAATATGAAACAATGGGCAGGTAGATCTGGTTGGAGGATACTATGACGCAGGAGACAACGTGAAATTCGGACTGCCGATGGCGTTCACGGTGACAATGATGTCGTGGAGTATCATCGAATACGGTCCTCAACTCTCACATAACGGCGAACTTGGCCACGCCATTGACGCCGTTAAATGGGGCACCGACTACTTCCTCAAAGCCCATCCTGAACCCAACGTCCTCTACGGAGAGGTACTTATCTCATTAACAATACTTATTATAATTATGATCCATTGTTATATTAGATTGGACATTTATGGTGATGGAGTAGATAAAAAAATTCGAATTTTTGTATAACAATGCGGTTCTTTTTTAGGATTATTTTTTTAAAAATATATTAATCGTATTTGAGGTAATATAATTTAGAATGAATGAATGATTTAATGAGAAATAACGGGTACACATGAGAAGGAAAAAAAATTTATAGTGATTTATAGGATTAATCATCAATTTTTCGATACTTTTTGAAAGAGATACATGCGATTCGAAAGGGAATCAAAATGTTTAAATATTTTTAAGATGAGTCAAACAATAACAAAATATTATGTAAATATGTGTATAAAGACAAAATATATGAAATAATATTAGTAGGATTAATCATAACTACTCAATACTTTTTAGAATTTACACCGGCGATTAGAAAGAGGATTATATCGTTGCATATTAGCCATACCTATGTGGATCCGATTAGGTTATGAATGTTAGATTTATACAATTACAAAGTTATTAACAATAATGTTCTAATGATCCATTATATTGACTTTTATAGGTCGGAGATGGTAACACTGACCATTACTGTTGGCAAAGACCAGAGGAAATGACCACCGACCGTCGGGCCTACAAGATCGACCCTAACAATCCCGGGTCGGATCTCGCCGGAGAAACCGCCGCCGCCATGGCAGCTGCTTCCTTAAAATCAAAATCAAAATTAAAATCAAAATTAAAATCAAAATTAAAATAAAAATTGGGTCAAAATTAAAATCAAAATTGGGTCAAAATTGGGTCAAAATTGAAATCAAAATTTGGTCAAAATTGGGTCAAAATCGGAGGGGGTTTTAGGCAGATTTTTGATAATTGAGGGAGGAATAGGATGAGGTTAAAATCGAGGGGAGAATAGGACTAAAAGATGATAATCGAGGGGGAAATAGGTTGAAACAGAAAATCGAGGGGGGAATAGGACGAGGGTCAAAATCGAGGGAGGAATAGGACTAAAACATGAAAATCAAGGGGGGAATAGGCTGTTTTCCCCTTATTTTATATTAATATATTTTAATTTTAAATTGGTATTTCCCAAAAATATATCACCTTTTATAATTTCCATGTATGTATTTTACATAAATTATTTTTGTTTTCATGTTAAAATAAATGATTCTACATAAAATATTGAATTTCAAACCATTCAGAGTTTTATAGTTAGAGTGAGTTTCATTAGGACACAAAAACAAATAATATTCTCTAATTTTCAAATTTGGTATTTGGTATTTTACGTCACATGGATGTATGGTAGTACTTGTGATATTTCAAAATAAGTATTCAGCCTAAAATGTCCTTTTAATTTAATAAAATTACATATCTACCAGTGGTGTGTAACGCTTGTCTTTGGTGGCAGTTGTTCGAATTTGCGGACAAATACAGGGGCAAATACGACAGTAGCATCACCGTGGCTCAGAAGTACTACCGCTCCGTTAGTGGCTACAACGTAAGAAACGCAGCGTTTTAAACAACGGCTACATTTAATAATTTTTCTTAATCTGCACCTATTTATTTATATAAATGTAAGTAATATGTTAGATTTGGTTTAATCAGGATGAATTATTATGGGCTGCTGCTTGGTTATACGAAGCGAGTAATAAAGAATATTACTTGGACTACTTGGCTAAGAATGGTGACTCCATGGGTGGAACCGGTTGGTCCATGACTCAATTCGGATGGGACGTTAAGTATGCCGGCGTTCAAACCCTAGTCGCTAAGGTATTTTCATCCTCACCCATTTTTTTTTTCATTTCCACACAATTTTAAACTCTTGGACATCTATCATTGTCAAACTAAACTATTTATCAACTACAAATAAATTACAATAGATATTTGTAAAATGTCTGTCAAGATAAAACGAGTTTAATAATCAATTTTTATTTATGTATTGTGTTATATCACATCAATTAAAACATAGAGTTATAAATTTTTATATATAATTTTGAACGATGATATATTTTTAATTAGTTTTTGAAATAATTTATAAAAAAATTCACTTATTTTGTTATTATAATTTTATTCATTTTAATTTGAATGTTCCGAAGTTGAATATAGTGATTACAGTATGAATGATCAATGATAAAATAAATTTCAGTTAAAATATAAATTTATATATTATCTATATATATATATATAATTTTGAATAACTATAAAATATTGAACTAACTTTTGAATTCAATTGGTTGTGGATAGTTTTTGATGGAAGGAAAAGGAGGAGCAAATGCTGCGGTGTTCGAGAGGTACAAACAAAAAGCGGAACAGTTCATGTGTTCGTTGTTGGGGAAAAGCACAAAGAACGTTAAAAAAACGCCAGGAGGTTTGATTTTTGTACAGCGTTGGAACAACATGCAGTTCGTCACTACTGCCTCTTTCTTGGCCGCACTTTACTCCGATTACCTTTCGTCTTCCTCAAGTAATCTCCTTTGCCCTCAAGGACCCCTTCCTCCCTCCCACCTCTTTGCTTTCTCCAAGTCTCAGGTTTGTCCCCAAAACCTTTTTTATTTTCACCCCTCATCTTTTAGAATCTTTCAGTTTAGCCTCACTTTTTATAGGATTTTATGTTCATTATCTTACAATCAAATGGAAAGCATATCTATAAATTCTTGAACTATCTTTTTTTTTTCTTTTGTTTAAACCCCTTTAAACTCTTGTTATTATTATCATATATATATATATATATATAAATTTTATTATCTAGAATTCTTTTTCAATCTTCAAATTGTGTTAGTTAACTTAACGTTTTATCATAATATTTTAGTAAAAGTTTGAAGATATTTTGGACAAATAGAAACTAAAATCATATTTTTTTCCCCTTGGCACGAATTAATGAGTTTTTTAGAAGAAAAAAATGCAGTTCATTGATTTGTAGCCTTTTCTTTCCCAGACCAAATTGAATAAACCGGTGAATTTCTAACCAAAACAAATCAAACATAAACTTTTAAAATTGTGGCAGATTGATTATATTCTGGGAGACAACCCAAGAGCGACGAGTTACATGGTGGGTTACGGAGAAAACTATCCTCAGAGAGTGCACCACAGGGGATCCTCCATCGTATCCTACAATGTTGACTCTGCCTTCGTGAGCTGTCGTGGCGGCTATGCCACGTGGTTCTCCCGCAAAGCCAGTGACCCCAACGTCTTGACCGGAGCCCTCGTTGGTGGCCCCGACGCCTATGATAACTTCGCCGACCAGCGAGACAACTACGAGCAGACAGAG
This sequence comes from Gynandropsis gynandra, assembly GCA_036759665.1. Taxonomy (NCBI): domain Eukaryota; kingdom Viridiplantae; phylum Streptophyta; class Magnoliopsida; order Brassicales; family Cleomaceae; genus Gynandropsis; species Gynandropsis gynandra. Next base: position 36,473,683 of record CM071866.1, read on the forward strand.
CCCGCCACTTACAACAACGCTCCTCTTCTTGGTGTTCTTGCCCGGTTAAGCTCCGGTTCCACCGGTTTCAACCAGCTTCTTCCCGGTAAGATAATGCTCATTTTACCCGGTTTAAATCCTATAAGCTATTTCTAGTATCTATTACTTAAAAAACAGTAATGTGATTTTGACCATTTGATTAACTGGGTTTTTTTCTGGTTGAAGTTGTTGGACCGGCTCCAAGCCCGGTTATCAGAAAACCAGAACCAGTACCACGGGAGAAACCGATTATAAAGCCGGTTCCACGAGAGAAACCGACTGCACCTCCCGGTACGTTGTCTTTCAATTCCTTTGGTCAGATTTAACCATTCCTTTTTACTTTTGTGAAAAAAATCCTTTTAAAACCGGTTCTGATTCCAAAAATTAAATTTTGTGTTGGTTTAGCAGCTTCTTCTTCTAGTATGGTGGTAAGCATAAAACAAAAGATGACGATCTCATGGAGTTACAAAGGAAAATTATACTACCGATACTCGACCATGTTGACTAATAAGTCTTCGAAAACACTGAAGAATCTAAAGATATCAATCAACAAGCTCTACGGTCCAATCTGGGGTCTAACCAAAACCGGAAATTCATACGGTTTTCCCTCTTGGATTCAGTTCTTACCGGCTGGTCAAAGCATGGAATTCGTTTATATCCACTCCGCTTCTCCCGCCGATATCTCAGTTTCTAGTTATACCCTGGATTAAGAAAATATTATGTCAGTAGGACAACCGGTTTATCAACTTGTAAACCGGTTTAGCAATGTGTTCTTGGACAAACGGGTTAGCTAAAGCGGTTTAATGGGATTGGGAGATAAGAAGAGTTTTCTTGCAGCTCAAGGAATCTTTTTTCCCCTCTCTTTAATTTCAGATTTGTTTTTTAATCAATGTGTTGTATCGCTGTAATCTCTGCAGCATTTTCAGTATAGTTTATGTCTTTGCTTACAAAACATCTAGATGACTCGAGCTTCAACTTGTTAACTACTTAGTAACAACTAAATGTCGAACGTTATAAAACACCTACAATAATGTATTTCTAAAATATAAATAAATTTATTTATTATAATTAATTTGAATTTAAATACTATAAATTCCATCATATATAATGAATAAATTATATTTGTAATTAACAGAACGATTGAATACACCAAAAATTAACTTGCGCGATGTGCAGACAATTACTTACTAAATTTTATTAGGAAAAGATCCGGCGTCATGCGTTGACGATGATTTGTATAATTTTCTTTACAAATGTATTGGAATTATGTAAGAATTTTTAATAAAATTCATTAATGCTATAAATTTGTAGTGCAAGATATGTATGAATAGGAAAAAATTGATATCATATGAAAAGAGTGACTATAAAAGAATTGAAAAAAAATAATTAAATATGGTCGATAATAGAGATGTTGACATTGTTTGTGGGCGGAATATCAGATATACCCTCGTAGGGCTAAAACGCTTCAAAAATACCCTTCCCTAAAATAATTATTTAATCGGAAAAAAAACTGGAGAAAATACAAATTTACCCTTAATTTTCGAACGTGAAAAAACCCGCATTCTGGGAGAGTAAAAGCCAAACCCGCATTCTGGGAG